>RBNI01002501.1:0-18307 GCA_003990745.1 Jimgerdemannia flammicorona | reverse complement strand
AAAAAAAAAAAAAAAAATAGATCCCAGGCCAACCACCATATTATCTGCAAAGACCCTAACTTTCCACCCAATTTCAAAGATGTTGAGCCCTTTTATCTTCCTCTGAATTCTGTCCATTAGGGGTTCCAGTGAAAGAGTATATAGAATGGGGGACAGTGGGTCCCCCTGCAGAACACCCTTCCTAGGGGAAATGATACCCCTCTATGCCCATTATAAATGAGCACAGCCCTACTCCCTTCCAACAGGCTGACCATTGCCAACCAGAACTGGTATGGAACTTCAATTCTGTCCAATACTTTTGCTAGCCAGACTCACCACACCCAGTCATAAGCCTTCTCCTGATCCAAGAAGACCAGTCTCCCATCCAGTCCACAAGCTTGTGCCCCTTCAATAACACCATACACCCAGGCTGTGCCATCCCTAATGTGCTGGCCACCTATAAAGCCCCTCTGCTCAATACTCAAAACTTGCTGGGCCATCTTCTGTAGCCTCATGACTACTACCTTTGTGACCAATTTTCTGTCCATATCCAGCAGCATGATTGGCCACCAGTTCTTCCAGTCCTCTCTCCTTCCTTTGTTCTTGTAAAGCAGTGTCACCAGCCCCAGATCCTGCTCCCCCACCCATCTCCCTGAATGCAGGATAAAGTCACACAGTTCCATCATCTCACCCAGTACTCCAGGAACTCTCACCATTTTCTTCCAGAAGTCCCAGGGCAGAGCATCCTCCCCAGGTGCAGTATCCAGTGTTGTCACTACAAGAACCTGACAGATCTCTTCTTCTTGAACTGGCAGTATCAAGTCTTCCAGCCCATCCACTTGTGGGAGGTACCAATCCTCCAATGCCTGGTCATTGTCATCAGAGTCAGCTCCACCCTCCTCCTCGCTCCACAATCCACTCCACCACTCCTTAAGTGATCCAAGAATGTCCTATACCCTATGTACTAGTATACCCTTGGAGTCAATCACCCCCTCCCATCATTGCTGCACCCTTCTCATCTGAAGAGCCCTCATGAGGTACTTCAAGGGCCTCTCTCCTTCCTTCAAACTCTGCCAATGAAGCTACACTGCTAAGCTCTATACCCTGGCCTCCTCCTCTTCCTGCAACACCTGTTGCAATTCTCCAACTTCCATTTTAGCCCTCCTCAATCTCCAGTTCTCACCTCCCACCAATATTGCAAGGCCTGCCCAATCCTCTAAGAGTCTAGACAGCCTACCAGTAGCCTATCTCACCTGTCACCTCCTCTGCTTCCCCACCTCCTTGCCAACCTCACTCCAGTAGACCCTTGCCCTCTCTTTCAACCTCATCTACTGAATACCAACAGGGGCACCTTCCTGTCTCCAGCTTGTCACCCTCAGTTGTATATCTTCAGCCCACTCATCCCACTGGATTCCATCATCTAATAAAGAGGCATTGAGGCACCAATGTCCAAGCCCATCCCCACTTCTCCCAAAATGTCCTTGTCCTAACAACCCCCAATGATCTGACCATGGACACCATTCCACCTCCAGCAACTTCCAGACATCCAAACCCCAGCAGCTAGCTGTCAGAATCCAGTCAATCCTTGTCCCCAGACCCCCTCCCCTGCCCAATGTGTGTATACTCTCCTATCTCCCCAGTATTTCCTACCCACATCTACCAGAGCACTAAGCCTTTCCACTTCCTTCCATACTACAGCCCTCCACTCCTAGTCTCAGCTCCCCAGCTGCTATCTGTTCTATCCAACCACACATCCTGGACCATATTGAAATCTCTACCCAGCATATCCACTCCAGCTTCTGCAAGAACCCCGCTCTCCTGGAGACCCCACACCCAATCCACATGCTCACTCCACACAGTGGGATAATAACAGGAGCCCACCATGACTGGCTCCCAACCCATTTGTATCCATTCTCCCCAGACCAGTCTATCTCCCCAGCTCCTCACATCCTGTATCTCCCCTCTGCCTTTCTAGACTAGTATTCCCACCTTGCTCTTCCAAACTGCCTCTCCTCCCCATTCCTTCGTCCAATCTAGTCTATCCAAATCATCTTTACACCAGACATTCTGCAATAGGAAGAGATCAGCCTCCAATCTCTTCAGCTAAGTAAAAATGTTCCTATGTCGAAAAGTACTCCTCAGCCCATTCACATTCAAAGAAAAAATATTGGTTGTACTATTCATAGTGAAATATAGTATATCATCCCATCCATCCCTACTGCTCCATGTTCCTCTCTTCCTGTGCTAAGTCCAGATTATGTTCTGCAGTCACTGCTTCCTCCTCCACCCTCTGAGCCTCCAATCCAGCCAATAGCTCATTCATCTCCCCATCCACCTTCTCCTCAAACTCTTCCTGGTACTCCAAGCAGGCCTCCTGCTAGAGCTGCAATCCATGATGCTTGGTCTAGCAGTATTCAGTCCTCTCACTAGCAATGTCTGCCAATTCTGCCTCCCACTCCTCATCCACCTCATACTCTTCCTCTCCCAAGTATATGGCAAGAATTTCTGCCTTCAATGCCAACACCACTCCATCTCTCTGCAGGATCCTTGCCCAATGCTCATCACTCATGACTCTCAAGTCCACCTCTCCCAACTTGTCAGCCACCAGGTTATTCATCATCCATCACATCTAAAGTAGGTTCCCCACCTCCTTTTCTCCAGGAGTTGCTGGCCTCTCTCTATCCAGCATCATGGTGTCATCTCTGGTACTCGCAGACTCATCCCATGCCTCAGGGACATCCACCAGTTCCTCCTCCCCAACTGCTACCCCCTGTCCCCTATCCACTACCTCTGGAACTCCAAATTGAACTTGCTGGGCCCCCCACATAGGCACATCCTCCTCCATACTGCTTTGGGAAGCCAGATCACATCTGATAAGTGGGGTAGGGGTAGGTGAGGCTTCCCCATCCTCCTCCCAGACCTCAAACGTGCCATCAGCATAGAGATCATTGCCTGCAACTTCTCTGTCCTCTCCAGTCTCCTTCTTAGTGCTCCCACCACTCTTGCCTGCCCAGACACTCATCTTAGTATCTACTGTCTCCACTGGTCTACCTGCATTCTTCTGTGGTCTCTTCTCTAGCTTCACCAGCAGTTCCTTCTGTCTCTTGAGTCTCTGAGCCCTTTTCCACTGCCCCTTGTCTACTTGCATTCGCTTCCCATCCACTACCTCCAGGTGTGTGGTCTCCACAAATGCCTTCCAAGCCTTTGCCCTCCACTCCACCATACCACCTAGCTCTTCCAGCACTTCCAACAAGTCCTCTTCCTCCTCCTCACTCCCCTTCACCCTCATTACCTTGCACAAGATTGCCCCCCAGACTATCACCGAAGGCCAGTCCCTCACCTTCCTGGTAGCTTCCTTCCCTGCCAGCTGAATCCTCATATCAACATCTCCAGTCTAAAGTGAGGTCCCTTCCCATACTCTAAAGCCAATGTCCACCACATCACTATATTCTGCCATAACCTCTTCAACTCTCCTTCTCATCTCCACTGCTGTTACCATAGGTACCCCTTTTATCAACAGTTGTACCACCCTGGGATCCCACCTCAGACAGTATGTCATAGGAACACACACCTCCCCAACTGTCAATCCCATCTTCAGTGAATCCTCCAAAGACTCAGCCTCCTCAAACCCCACCTCCACCCCCTCGAAACCCTTCAGAAACTTTATGGATACTGTATCAGCCACCTATTTAGCAATGAGACCCAGCACCATTTTTGCCATCACTGCTAGGCCCCAGAAGCACAGAGTAACTACAAGTACTGAGATCAATTTCTTGAGTAATCGAGCCACCACTAGGTCTATCATACCATCTGCCAAATCCCCCAATCTTCCAAGCCTCTGCCACTCAGCCATGTCATTGGCAGTCACATCTGGATTTTTTTCCAGATTGGCAGTCCCATCTCCATCAGCTGTCATACTCTCCCCAGTCACTACACCTCCAGCTCCACTGCCCCCACCACCAAGGGCTACTCCCCCCTGTGCTGCTATCTTCCCCACCTCCTTGCCTCTCCTCAGCCATCCCTCTAGCCCAGATGCCTGCTGTCTCCCCTTCACTATCTCCACAAAGCTCATCCTTCCAGACTCTGGTCCTCCACCACTGCTCCCTCCTCTACTGCATCCTCCTGCCAGCAGCCCCCTCATACCTCCCCCCAGCCCAGAGCCTTGCCCCACCTGCTGCCAGTCAAATGCACTTGAGCCACCCTGCCCAGTATATACCTCAGATTGCTGGTTGGTCACTATGTTGCTAGTTACTTTCTCCAATAAATGATTTTGTAAGTGCTTTTCAAAGATTGTATAATCTGAGTGGTACTGGAAAGAGATGTATCTGTTCTTTTCTTCTTTACATGAGTCTACTTATTAGACTCAGTACTAAACTTATAAGAGGGTTACTTTGTTAGAGCACTATTATATAGTTCTAGAAGAATTTTCAGGAAGTTCTAGATATTCTAAAAAACCATTTTCTTAAGGTTAAGATCAATTTCATATAGAGTATATCCTCTATACTAATTGATTTCAAGATTAGATTGATATCTCAACCAAAGTCCTTTTTGGGACTTATTCTGGATATTTAGGAGGTTCTGTATTTCAGAAAGTTTAAGAAACTAAGACCAGCTTAGTTAAATTGACATATTACTACAGATAATATCCAATTAGGAATTTTCATGACTTGGTTAGGAATTAGACCTAATGGGATACAGATTTACTTAAGAGTAGTTTATATATTACTAAATAAGTTTATTCACTATTCATGATATAGCTATATTAGAAGTAATATATGAAAGGATATTATGGGGAAGTGTTCAGGAGTTCTGAGCTATTCTTGTATATTCAAGTCTATTTATATCTGAGTTTCTATAATCTGAGAGAGTAGGTATTTATACTAATGAGGAGCAATCTGAACTATTCGAAATATAGATATAGCACTTAGTACTTTGCTGAGTCAGAATGTAGTCATATAGTATAAGTGTGAACTGATATATTAAGAGATCATCTAACTGCTAAGTTAGTATATAGTTATATAGTATAAAGCTAATTTAACTATATTAATCACTACTAAGCTATTTATAAATTTAGATACTATCTGAATATTCTTTAATAAAGTTACTATTAATGACATTATCTCTTAATAAAGTCTGAGCAGTCTCATGACTTCTGATATGATCAGTTTTAAGATATTATCATATCTGTCTCTTGCAAAAATATAAGTTATCTTCAGTAAAGATATATAGTTATATAGGAATAACAGATCTTAGTTCTTTTTTTTTTAGACTATTGGTATATTTATGGAGACTGGCCATCCTTATCTAGGGCAAGAGTTCACAATATCATAGCTGAGAGTTTAAATCTCTCAGAAATGATATTTTTTATAATCTGAGACAATTTCTAGTAGCAATATCTATTATGTAGATAGACTTGAGATTGGTTTTAACAATGTTGACTTTCTTGAGTTCTATATAAGGTCTCAGTCATTCTTCAGCAAAGATGATACAGATGGAGTGAATGGAGTTATTCAAATATTTTTTGCTTCTACTGAGTAATAAGGTCTTATATAGTTGTAGTATATCTTAGACTTAAGTTGATAAGTGTAGGTCATGAACTTTTGATAGATGAGATAGGGTCCTTCTTATTTTAGTTTGAGTTTGGTACTTCAGTTTCCTTTTATAATAGTATATTATATCAAGACTAGTTGTCTAATGAGTAGAGGTTTATGGCCAGCCTTGTGCTGGTAGTACTTCTTCTAGTATTCTTGTATCTTAGTAATAAATCCTCATAATTGCTAGTATACTTTATATAACTAGGTAATCTCTTCAGTAACTCATTTCATAAGTAGTTTCTGAATTTATTCTGAGAGTGATGTGTGATTTCAGTGGCTTGGAGCTTATATACTTACAACTCTCTCCTTCTTAGCTTTCAATATCTTTATCAAGGCCTTCTAATTTTGATCTAGTATTATTATACCATTTGGATGGTCAAAAGTCAAGTAATATCTTTTTTTCTCAGAAAATAGCATACTTATAGTACAGTTGCCTAATATATTATTAAAGGGTTATATTTTTGATACTGTGCACCAGAAGTGATTTTGATGTCATTCATTACTAGGGAATTTTCTCTAAGAAATCTTTTTAAATATTTATATCTCATTTCTCATCAGTAGTACAGAGAGAATAGACTGGCTTTCAGTTTTGCTATTTTCTAAAGAGTTAGTGTTTTTCTTGTTCTTTACTTATCAAGTTCTTAGTTTCATTTATGATAATTATAAGAGTACTCTTAATAATGTTTGAGAGAGTAATATATAGTTTTGGGGCTGATAGATATTAGAGTATTAAAATTCAGTTATTTAACAAATCATATTCTTAAACTTAGTCAGAAGCATTCTGGAGGTTGGTTTTGAATTCCCATATTGCATTATAGATTAGATAACCTTTCTATTTGATAAGATATTCTGAATGATTCTTATAGCCACATTTGTTGAAGATTTGTTCAACTTTGTATTCTTCTTGGTCATTAATAATGATATATACAAGTGGTTTTGCAGTTTGGTTTAGAAATAGCCTGTCATCTTTTTCATTATATCATTTAAGATATTGAATATTAAAGACAGGGTAAACTTAATAGTATCTTTTTTTTTTTTTTTTTATAGTTATAAGAACTTTTACTTTATTACCAAACTATCTATAATATATGTAACATAAATGAACCCCTTATCCAATCTCACTTGAAAGCTCTCTCTCCACCTCTCTGTTCTCCCAAAATGCTACCAACTCTCCTACTATCTCAATTCTCTCCCCACTCTTCTTACAGATCATCTCTACTAGATGTTTCTGATATCTCCCCTCAGTATACCATCCTCTCCACCACTCATTCAACAGGTTCATCATTGGCCACTCTTATCTAGCAACTCTCTTTCCCAAAATCAGCTATCTACTATTCTTAAATATATATAGCCAATATCCTGCAAGCTCAACCCAAATTATCAGCACTTATCACAATATCAATCACTCATCTCCCACTTCCTCCACCAGCCTCTCCTAGAGGTCACCCCACCTCTCTTCTATCTCCAACCCTAGTGGATGCACCTCTAGCTATACCTTCATTACTCTTAAAAAGTTACCTAACATCTCACACTCTCTTAGCTAATATATAGGAGTCTGTATCACTTTTTCCTCCTGCCAAATATTTAGACACTCCTCATGCTTCAGGGCACCTCCTTCCATTAAGTGATTTGACTGGTAATTTAACATTACATTATACTATAGAAATCTCCACTATACTATCCAGAATTTGGGGGAAATCCATCTCACTGTCTGCTTGCCCTATGACCAAATACTATTCCAGTCCTACTTTTCTCCAATCTCCACCCTCTGCTACACCTTAGGCCATATATCTCTCCTATACTCCTAAGGATACTCTCTGCCATCCTCTAAGCAGAAGTCATCTACTGGTGCTCTGTCCAGCAGAAGGTAGTCCTACTTCTATATCTGGGGTCTCCATTCCTCTTCTCTCTCTTCACCCAACTATTGGAGATCAATATGGTATGCTCCATCAACCACTCCTTATCAGAATCTTCTATATTACATTTTCTGACTTCTCTCTAAAGCTGCCAGAGATACTAAATCCCCAGTCATACTATGAGTAGAGAACTAGACCTCCTACACTCTCTGCATGAGGAGAACCCACTCATTGTCTCTCAACTCAGTAGCTTGCTTCAGCCACCAATCCCTTAAGCAATGAAGATGCTTCAAAAAATCCACCAGACCCAGACCTCTCTGATATACTGGCAAGGTCAACACTTCCCAGCCAATCTGTCTCCATCACTCTGTCCATTTCTAGGTTCTGGCCAACTTTAGCAATCTCTTGACCACTTATACTAGAAAGTCTAAGTAGTATCTCAGATATCATAGCTTAGGTAGTCAGTATATATTCAGTATAGTCACCCTCTATACCAGAGATATATACTGACCACTCTACCCCGAGAGAAGACTCCCACACTCTACTAACTACTGCTTCTATCATCTATGAGATAATAAGGAGCTATATACTGAAAAGTAGATTTCTAGATAGCAAACAGCCTCTCCTGCAGAGATAACTGTTCCAATCATATTCTCATCTATTATCCCTCCTCCCAACACCAGGGTTTCACACTTATGCCAGTTGAGCTTAGCACCTGAGTACCCTTCATATCACTCTACTGTATATTTCTGTACTGCCATATCTTTTATTGACTCCAACCTGACCACTATATCATCAGTAAAAGCCCCCACCTTCCAATTAACCTACAGAATATCCAACTCTCTCACCTTTTATCTTATCTAATCCAAAAGAGGCTCTAGGGACAATGTATATAGAATCAGTAACAGTGGATCCCCCTGTGGCAGTTCTCTGTCTAGAGAGAATAAAACCCCTCTATACCTATTAACTATAAATACTGCCCAACTCTCTTCCAGCAGACCAACCAATATCTGCTGGACCTCAGAGGGGCCCTCTATATACTTTAGCACCCCTTCCAACCACACTTGCTGGACCCTGTCATAGGCCTTCTCTTGGTCTAAGAAAACCACCCTTCTATCTACTCTAGTGATATGAGCTTCCTCAATAATACCATCACTCAGGCTATCCTATCTCTAATTAGATGTCTCTCTATGAATCCTCTATTCTCAGCCCCCAGAACATACTGAGTCACTTCCTACAGCCTAGCCATCAGTATATTTGTAACCAGTTTGTGATCTATATCTAGAAGCATGATCAGTCTCTAGTTTTTCCACTCTTTTCTCCTCTCCTTATTCTTAAACAGCAGAGCTACAAGACCTAAGCACTGCTCCCCAATCTATACTCCTGAGCTAATAACTTCATTGCTCATTGCTGACATTTCCTCCAGAATCAGATTGACACCTGCTATCTTCTTCTAAAAATTCCACAGTAGGCCATCCTCTCTAGATACTATATTGTTATCAGTACTTGCCAAATCTCTTCTCCTTAGACAGCAGCACCAAGGTCACCTAAGCCTGCTGCCAGATCAGGGTACCAGTCCTCTAGATGTCTATCAATGTCCAGCACCCCCACCCCTTCTTCTCTCTTACTTCACAATTACCTCCACTATATACTCAGCTCATTCAAAATCCCCAGAGTACTAACAACCAACTCTCCTGCCTCATCTAATACCCTCTCCCATCACTGCTATACTCTCCTCACCTACAGAAGATGAGACAAATACTTTGTAGGCCTCTTCTCCTTCTCTAATCTCTATCATCTCAGCCAGGCCACTATGCTCTATATCTGTAGGTCTTTCTCCTATCTTAGCAATTCCTTCAACTCTTACACCTCAAGTCAGATCTGTGGGGCCCTCCAATCTCTCTCCTCACCTTTATTCAGCAGATCTGCCTACATTGTCAGCAACCTCACCAACCTCTGAGAGACCCATCTCACTTGCTTTCTCCTCTGATTACTACATGTTCTCCCTGCCTCCCCCAATACTATTGTGTATCCCAATTTCAGCTGACTTCAGTGATCCCCAATAGGCAACTCCTCCATTTCTTATCTCAGTATTTTGGATCTAATATTTGTTACCCATATATCTCATAAGAAGGCCTCTTCAAGAAATGAGATATTTAGGCACCAATGTCCAGGTCCCCCCCTACTTCCCCCAAAACTCCCCTCTCTCAAAAGGCTTCAGTGATCAGATCACAGATATAAGAATGTTTCAAAAGATCTCCAGATATTGACTCCCTAGCATTCAGCAGTTAACAACCAGTCAATTCTTGAGTCCAACTCTGCTATCCAGTGAGTATAGACTCAGCAGTCCCCCCTTCCAAGTCACCCACCTTCTACTAATAAACTCAGACCTTTGACTTCCTCTCAGACTTCCATCTCACCACTCCTACCTATCATCTCTCTTCCTCTATCAGTCCTGTCCACCTTCTTATCTTGTATTATATTAAAGTCTCCACCTAAACAGTCAATCCCTACCTCCACTAATACTCTAGATTCTCATAGCTCTCAAATCCATTCCACTCTTTCCACTCTTTCCACTGAACAATAACAAGACCCAATAGTCAAGAGACTCTAATCCAGTCTCTTCCAAACTCTCCACACTATCCTAATTCTCCAATGTTCAATATCTCCAATATTCCCCTTGCTCTTTCTAACCAGAATACCCATATACTCCCATCAAATAGCCATATTACCCCATAACGTCATCTAGTCCAGACTATCTACATCTCTATTATACTCAATATCTTACAGTAGAAACAAATCCACATCCAGTCCCTTCAGCTAGCCAAAGATATTTTGATCCCCTCAAACTTCCCATAGCCTATTGAGATTTAAAGAGAAGATTCTAGTTATACTGTTCATATTGAATAATGTATTTTGATAGAGGACAGCTATCCACTTTATAATTTCATACCCACTGCATCCTCTGTAAAATCTAGGTTTCTCTCTGACTTCAGGTCATCAGTCTCTGCCTTCTGAACCTCCAATACCTCCAAGTTCTCCTGACAATCAGTACCATCCACTGCTTCTATATCTGTCTAGTACTTCTTGTATACTATCTGCTATTTTACCAATCTCTTCCTTGGGCCCCACAGATATGCAGCCCTGTTGTTTGCAATTAACAGTAGTATAGCCTCTCTTATATCATCCACTTGATATATCTCAGCCTCCAGCAAGGCTGCTATTATCTCATCTCTGAGTTACCTTGGTACCTTTTCACCTCACAGAATTTCACCCTAGTGCCTCTCACTCAGCACTCAAAAGTTCTCCCCCCCAGCCAATTAGTTACTATATTTATCAGCATTTTCCATAGCTATTTCTCCTCATCAATAGTCTCCTCCACTCTCTGGGCCACCCTTTCCCCCCTTCCACCTACTCTTTCTCTGCATTTATCCTAGTTAACTCATCTCAATCTTTCTCTAGCATATCCTGTAATTCATCATCTCCTCTAGCCCCTGCTGGTACCCTATACTGAGTGTACTCCTCCTTGCCCATCTTCTCATCTTCTATGATGACACTCTGTTCTATACCTCCAATCTCCCCCAGAGTCTTCTTGAGTGCTTCTCCCTTCTCTCCTACTCAAGTACTTGCTCTTAACATAACATCTTCAGTAGTGATCCCCTCCTCTGCCCCCCCATGCAAATTTGCCAACAGCTCCTTCTGAATATGTCTCTTCTGTGCCCTCTCCCAGGCTGTCTGATCCAGCTGCACCTTTATGCCATTTATGATCTCTACTACTATCTTCACCTCAAACTCCTTTCAGGCTTATCTCCTCCTCTCAACAGCCCTCACCAGATCCTCCAACACCACCAGCAAGTTCTCTTCTTCCTCCAGTGTCTCTTTCACTCTTGAGACCTTGCACTCAACTGGTCCCCACTTGAGAACTGCCAGCTGGTCTCTTGTTTTCTCTATATTCTTCTTGCCTTCTAGCTGTACTCTTATATCTATGTCTCTCATTCTGAACTCTATACCTTTCTAGACCTGAAACCCAACATCTACAATATCCCCATACTCCTTAATGACCTCTACAATCAACCCCCTAGCCATCTCCTTTAATAATATAGAAATATTCAGCACCATCAACTGCATCACTCAGGGGTCCCAGTTAGTGCTCCCAAATAAATTGAATCAATTCAAATTAAATGTAATAGAGGGTGATTCAAATTGAGGATTTTTCAATTTAAATTGGGATCCATTATGAATTGTTTGAATCAAATTGAGGTCTGATTCTATTCAAAATTGAAAGTCAACATTTGAATTGTATTAACTTGATGAAAACATATTCAAATTTGATAAATTTTAGCTTGTTGGATTCGTCTTGATAAGGCGAATCTAGTATAATAAAGATCATTAAATTTGAACATTTTTCCGTCAAGTTAAGGAATTTTAAAAATTTAGGTTCAAATTGAAATTTGAATCAAATTGGACCTGGATTCAATTTGAATCAAATCAAATTAGGTCTCAATTTGATTCAAAGTTTTTGAATTGAATTGAATTTGGATTCAATTTGATTTGTTGGAAGTACTAGTCTCAGTACAAGTACATGGCCTTGGAGACTGCCACCCACCCCACTACCACTCTCCTCTCTATTACTTCCAGCAGCACCTCCTACTTCTCAAAGCCCACCTTTATGCCTTTCTGATCCTTCAAATACTTCACCAAGACTACTTCTTTCATCTCTTAGACCAGTAGTCCCAGAATCTCTCACAGTTACTGTCAAGCCCCAGAAATACAATATTATAGTGAATTCTGACCTTGATTTCTTAAGTAACAGTGCTGCCACCAGGTCTGTTACACTATTTTCCAGATTCCTGGACCTTGTGCCCACCCCCTGTCCAGATCCACCATCAGCTATCACATATGTATTTTTTTCCAGACTGATAGTTTCCTTACCATCAGCAGCTCCCCCCAGTGACTACTTCTCCAGCTCTATTGCCCTCACTACCAAGGGCAACTCTATCTAACCCTTCAGCCCTTATCATCTTCTTGCACTTCCTCAGCCAGTCCTCTAATCCAGTTGACAGATGTCACTCCTTAATCTTATTAGCAAAGCTCATTCTCTCTTTCTCCTTTCTCTCTATACTGCCTTCTCCTCTTCCACATCCTCTAGCCAGCAAGTCTCACATACTTCCACTCAAGCTATAATTTCTCCCCACATTCTGCCAGTTAAATGCACTATGGTTACTCTGCTCAAGATACATCTTGAAATACTTTTCATAGCCATATTACTAGTGTCTATTCTCCAAAAAAGATGTCTTGAGTGTTGTCAGGAGTTTGTATAATCTGAGTGTTACTGGAGAAAGGTGAATCTTAATGGTATCTGATATTACCAATTTGTAGAAAGTAAGAAATACTTGTGTGATGACTTCAAATGGTCTGATAAACTTACTATTTAGCTTTATAGAGAGTTTGTACTTGTGGTTGTCAACTTGTTATCCTCAGATATCTAGTAGAACTTATTCTTCAATATTAAAAGTTTCTTCTTTATAGTACTTATTAATATACTATAATTGTTGTTCTGAGTTCAAGATAAATTCTCAAATATAATTTGGCTTAAGTTGTGTATTTAGATCAGGAATTCTTCAATAGCTTTGATAGTGGAGAGTTCATCAGTAGTTCAGATAAGTATCAGAGAGATATTTAGGTTTTGTCCTATATTGTTGAAAAATGGGATCATTCTAAGAGAGGCTTCTTTACCATTGTTATAGGCAAACTTAACTATAGTAAGATATTTATGCCAATCATCTTATCTATAGGAAATATAGTTTCTTAGTATTTATTCTAGGGTGAAAGGCTGAGGATAGTATAAGTTTCATTCTAAGAAATATATATAGAGCTTTCTAAAAGTAGCTAGGGAACTTCAGATCTCAGTTAATAATAATAATCTTTAGAAGACCATAATAGTAGAAGATATTATCAAATAAGAGTATAGTAGTTTCAGATACTATTGCAGTTTAGCAGTAGATACAAAGTGGGGTTGTTTGCTAAGATAGTCTATGAAGACAATAATTATATCTTTTCTATTCTTGATTTGGGATAGTTGTATAATGAAGTCAATAAAGATTTATTTCCAATTAGTAGATAGTACTGAAATAGAGTGAATTAGACCAGATTTTTCTAGTATTGAGAACTTATTACATTAGTAGGCATTATAAGAAGTAATATAGGTTTTTAGCTAATCTGCTATATAGAGTCAATAGAAGTTTCAAGAAATACAAAACTTTGTAACATTTGTTAAATCCTAAATATCTGGCTGTAGGAGCATTATGATATTCAAATAAGATAGTCCTTCAGAGGTCTCAATTGTTAGGAATATATAATCTATTCTTATAATGGATAGTATGGTCCTTTAGTTAGTATTAGTGATATTGGGAGTATTTGTCAATATTATTACTGTTCAGGATTTCTAAGAGTGCTTGAACTTCTTCATTATTAGCATATGCTGTAATAATCTATTCTATGATAAAGTTGGTAACCAAGGTGAGAGTTTGTATAACTTCTTCATTTGGTGGTCTGAAAATTGCATCAGTAATAATATTCTCCTTATTAGAGTGATACTGAATTTCATAGTTAAAATTGGTGAGGACTTTCATCCATCTGGCTTACTTTTAAGAAAGCATAGCCTGGATCTTGATGTTGACTAATGATTTGTGGTCCATAATACTATGAAGTATACTCTTTCAAGATAGGATCACTATTTGATCAAAGTGTTTATGATGGCTAATATATCCTTCTCATAGATTATATAGTTGATTTTGATATTGTTGAACTTACAGGAATGATAAGCCACAGGATTTCCTTTTTACATAAGTACTGCTCCAAAAGCTAGATCAGAGACATCAGTAGTAACTTCATATAGTAGGGCAGAGTTTATCACTTGAAGTACTGAAGTAGTTATTAAGGCATCTTTCAGTACTTGAAAATCTATATCTTATTTAGGTCCCCAATTTACAAGGTTGTTAAAGTCTTTTCCTTACTTTGTGGTCTGAAACTGTTCTTTTTTTTTACTATACTTAGTTATTTGGGTAAGGATAGTAGTGATTTTGGTAAAGTTTGCAACAAATTACTGATAATAGTTTGCTAGTCTCAGGAATGACTGAAGGTCTTTCAACTTCTTGGGTCTGGGCCATTCCTTAATTGTAGAGATTTTGCTAGAGTCTACTTTGATTCCATTGAGAGTGACAATATATTCAAGGAATTAAATTTCCTTCAGAAGGAATTCATATATGCTAAATTTTGCAAAGAGTTAATTTTCTCAGAGCTCCAATAGTACTAATTCAAGATGTTTAAGGGTTTTGCTATAGATCAGGATGTCATCAATATAGATGACAACAAATTTGTCTAAGTATAGATATAGAATTATATTCATCAGTATCTGGAAAGTTATAGGAGCATTAGTTAAGCCAAAAGACATAACTGAGAACTTGAAATATCCATATTGAGTTCAGAAAGTAGTTTTGTAAATATCTTCTTCTTTTATAGCAATTTGTCAGTAACCATTTTATAGGTCAAAAGAGCTCATAAATTATAGATTGGTAAGTCTATTGAATATCTCATCAATTTGGAGTAGTAGATAATAGTTTTTGATAGTTTGTTCATTGAGATTATAGAAATCTATACATATTCATAAGTCTCCTCCTTTCTTGATAATAAAGAGGACTAGTGCATCATAGAGTGATATACTGAGTCTAATGAATCCTTATTCTAGAAATTCATCAATCTCTTTCTTGAGTATTTTGATTTCTCTAAAAGATATATAGTAGATTAACTTGAAGGTGGGCTTGGCATCTGGGATGGTCTTGATGACATGGTCCACTGCTTGTTTAGTTAGTAAGCTCTTCAGGGGTTTCTTTGAGAATATGTCTTGAAATTTCTGAAGTATGGGTTTAACATAGCTGTCAACTTTGGAAAAGTATTCTTTAAGGTTCTCAGGTTCTCCTTTAGATGGTCATATAGAGATAGCAAGGAGAGGATATTTCTTAGCTAGTTTCTTGAGTTGTAGTTTATTGATGTGAGTAATCTTTGGGCCTAGATTGCTAAAACTGAGTGGGTCTTTTTCATCTTATAGTTTGAATTTGTAGTATCCTTTCTTGATGGTTATAGAATGGTTTACCTAATTGATCATATGGTTTCTTGTTTTAACCATAATATTTCAAAGATGATCTTGTTATCAGGAAGTGATATAAATTGAAAAGTAATATATACTCAGTAGTTACTAATTCTGAAGAGTAAGTTACAAACTTCTTTACTAATAATATGTGAGATTCTATCAGCTGTGGCAACTGCTTAGGTTTGTTGTACTGGAGAGATCAAGACTTTAAGTCTGTTGGCTATTTCCTCATTGATGAAATTGCCAGAGATACTGCTGTCTATCATAATTTTAACAGGTGCTCAATTAACAAAAGCTTAGAGAGTAAGCAGTTTGACCAATTCAATGGTGGTAATTTTGGTTATAAGAGATTTTCTCCTATTGGTTCTTCTTTGGGCCAGTTCATTGAGACAAGAGAAGCAATTATCTATCATTCAGAATGAGTACATCTCAATATTATGAGAGTATTGTCTACTTGGTATAAATCTATCTTTAATTTTCTTGTAGAATTATTCCTTCTTATTTGCAGTAGATTGGGCTAGAGTCTTTTTTGATGAGTAAATCCTTTGGAACTTGGATAGTAGGCAGAAGTTTAGGAACTTCTGTAACTATCAGGGTTCATTTGATTTTCTTGAATAAGATCTGAGCAATATAGTAACTGATAGGAATCTTGAATAGTGTCTAGCTATAGTTTTGGATGAGAATAATGATTTTGTCTATATTATCTTCATCAATGACTCCTTCTTCTACTGAGAGTCCTTTTAGTACTAGGCTGCTATAACAGTATATTCTTCCAATATGTCCTTCAGGAATTTGAATGCTGATTCCTATATTGTCTTATTTGACTTCTTGGTTGGAAACTGTGACTTCTTTAGCTATATAGAGGTCATATATAACTGCTATTTGGCTTCCTTTTATTAGGGTCATAGCTGTTATCCTTAACTTGACAAAGTCTAGTATTTTGATAGTCAAATTATTGAGATGATACAGAATAGTAATAATACCTTTTTTTTTTTTTTTTATGGTCACTTGAGTAGTGATAGTAGCTCATATTTTCCAATTAGGACAGGCACTGGCCATGTGTCCTATCTTTTGGTAATGAGTATGCTCTGCTTCTTTAGAGTTTATTTTTTTCTCCTTCAGTGAGTTTCTTGAAGGTACTTGGCTGGGTGGGTTCAGAATTTTGAAATGTCCATAAAGTGAATATAGAGGGAGCTTGAGATACTTCATACTTGGATTCTTCTATCTTGGTTCAAGTTTTTCCTTATTATTGAATTGTCTTTGAGACAGAATTAGTCCAGCTATTAGGATTTACTTGACCATAGTCTTGATTCTTGCTGGGCACTATTATTTGGTGATCACAATCAACTAGGCATCCTTTTTCTTGTATCTTTCTTGTGAGCTATTTTGGTAGTATATCAAATAAATGTTCTACTCTTGTACCATTTTGTGCTTCATCATTAACAATATATCCTAGTCCAATAGTATTCAGGAGTGACTTGAGTTTTATATAGAAGGTTTTGAATTCCTTTTTGTCCTGTATGTCAATTTTGAGATTGTAGTGTTTTACTCCGAATTTGGCAATCAGAGTTTTGCTGTGATATTGGGCAATCATAAGTTGTTTGAGCCTGGGAGCTATAGGGTAATCTCTATACCCAGGGGCATTATTTGCTATATTTTGGATAATGACTACAGATTGGATATCCTATGTGAGGGGTTTTTTAGAAAGGATTTACCACCATCTTCAGCAGGTCCTTGGAAGAATATAACAACTTGATGGATATAGCTGAAGTAGTAGCAAAGAGTTGTTCAATAGTGTGGTCTTGGTTATTTATTAGGAGGCAGTCTGTAACTCACTTATTGGTCTATCAGTTGGTTTTGAAATTAGTATCAAATACATATACTAATGAAGCTTGAACTTCCTGTATAGTAGTATTGAAGGTAGATAGGTTCAGACTTTTTGTTAGTCAGGTCTGTTCAGCTAAAGCAGTAATGATTGCTACCATTGTAGCTACTGGGCTATGAGGTCTATAATCTGTTGGTTTGCTATATTGTTTATGAGAGGTAGTTGGATTATTAGTAGTAGGGTTATTGGTATGACTTGAGGTACTGATGCAAAGTGTGATACTGTTCTTTGAGTTTGTATAAGTTGCTATAGTAACTGTTGTGAGTCTGGTATAAGGGCTTGATATATAACTATCTATTGTACTGTAGGTGTGTTTTGATCTAAGAGAGGTATATCTCCTTCAATAGTATATCTAGGATCAAATCCAGTAAGATACTCTTCCTTCTCTTTACTTTAGTCTCTGTGTAGTTGGATTTATTTGCAATTAAAGTAGATAATATCAGTAATATATTAGATTTCAGAGGAGCTTAGTTCAAAAGCTGATTTGGATTCAGTCTTGGCTTCAGTTTCAGATAGCTGCCCCTGCTTCCAGCTCAAGATCTGGTTATTGATGAAGGATTTCTCTGACTTCTTCTTTAAGAATATAGTGGGTCTTATAATTCTGGAAATAGTAATATAAGGTAGTCTTGGTCCTCATATA
Source organism: Jimgerdemannia flammicorona (assembly GCA_003990745.1). Lineage (NCBI taxonomy): Eukaryota > Fungi > Mucoromycota > Endogonomycetes > Endogonales > Endogonaceae > Jimgerdemannia > Jimgerdemannia flammicorona. The sequence continues at coordinate 204 of RBNI01002501.1, read as the reverse complement.
GTAATAGTTAGTAGAGTTGAGCCACTTAGCTATAGAGGCTCATACTTTGTAAGAAACTAAGGCTAGAAAGATGGCTGCTAGTTATCCTAGGTCACTTAGATTTGTAGAGCTGACAAAACTCTTGTAAAGAAGAATAAAGTTTATAAGATCTTCTTTATCTTGACTTGTGGGATGTAGAGCAAGAAGTTTGGTTTTTTTTTTTTT
>RBNI01002500.1:0-18309 GCA_003990745.1 Jimgerdemannia flammicorona | reverse complement strand
CCGCCCCCCTTCCCGCTGCCCCCCTTCCCGCCACCCCCGTCGAATTCGCTGAATTCTCCGAATTCCTGGATCTCCCAGAGGCCGGGTATGGCGGGCTGAACTTTGAGGTCGGGTTTGACGGGCTGAACTTTGAGGCCGGGTATGACGAGCTGAGCTTTGAGGTCGAGTTTGACGGGCTAAACTTTGAGGCCGGGTATGACGGGCTGAACTTCGATGCCGGGTATTACGGGCTGAACTTCGAGGCTGGGTATGACGGGCTGAACTTCGAGGCTGGGTATGACGGGCTGAACTTTTCCGAACTGTAATCAAGGCCAATGAGGAAGGTTGAGCGTACGTGTTACTCGGGTACCGGCAGCTGCGTGGGTAGATAGGAGGAACTTGTCAATTTTTTTATTTCTTATAGGGAAGGTTATTTTGTGAGACACGGGAACGGAATATATTTTTGAGATATGTTGCTTTGCTTGATTAAAAGCTGCTTGAAGAGATGTTTGGAATGTTGGTGGGGTCGCTCTTCATACGCTCGGCTTTCGTCGTCGACTTAACTAATTATCTACAACGTGGCCCACGACACGCGGGCACCGGTGGAACCGCCGTACCGCCCTTGGCAACCAATTCGCGGCCTCGCCGTTTCTACCGACGCCCGAGACAGCCATACGTGATGCTCCGCAAAACCGACCCGCCCGCCCTTCTAGACGGTTTCCATCGTTCCTCGGAGTCGCTCTGGTCTTTTTAGAACTGCCTTATTTCTGCCATGTTAATGAATTGTGATGGATTATGTTGTCATGGCCAGTCATTGAACGTTTTCGGTCCAAAATTAATAATAGTATTAGGACCGTTGCCGTCACAACCGTGCTGCACGGATGGGCCAATCTCCGCTCGCTCATCTTCGAACACGATTCTGCGACGTCCTGGAAGAGTTGATGACGTCGTGCTCGCTCCTCGGGGACCTCACCTTCACCAGCGGGAGTGGGTATAAGGTATACAGATGCGCTTGTTGTGTTCCTCCAAGATCGCCGCGCCGAGGCTCACAAGGCTCGGGCAGTGGCACTCCGATACGAGGGTGTTTTCCTGCTGGCCGAGTCAGCGGCGAAGCTCGAGAATCTGATGATCTCCCAGTTGTCGGGCCGACATTGAGGTCGTTCGAGCTGGATCCAATTCCATCGGTGGAGTTCCTGAGACATATGCTCAGGGGATGTCCAAGATTGGAGACCGTGTCGTTGGGGACGATAGAACGGGAATCAGCAGATGTGTTGCTGGAGGCGGGGTTTGAGTGGCAGAAGGACGGAGGGCCGTTTTTCTCGAGAAAAGAGCGGTTGGAGGGTTGGTTCAGTAGGTGGATCGTCTGTGATGGCGGTGAAAGATTTTATAGCGCAACAGGAGACTTGTGAGATTATACAATTTGTATGAAGCGTTATAATGCGGATTACTTGCATACGATTTTTTTTTTTTCTTTCTGGTCATACATTTATTGTCAGCAGAGCAAAGACAACAGATAAAACGCGAAAAAGCTCTTCACAGGCGAATCTTGTCGACTTGCATAATTGCGTTGTGACCGCTACCAACCCACATATAACTAGCAAGGCAGCGCTGAGGGCTGTCGTAGCTAGCTTGATAATATCCACTATCGAGCCCACCTATTGACTTCCCATTACTCGCAAAACCAAAATCCCGAATGCAATGGCATATGCAATAAATTAAACCCTCCGAACCGAATAACGCAGAGTCTTTCACAGCTTTTTCGGCTTTTCGATATCTCAGCCTCAATATCCATCATCTTACCAATTATTCAGATTCCAAGAATATCAGACCTCCCTAACAAGCATTACACGCGTCGGCTTCATGTAATTTGCCGAAAAGTCCATCAATCACGAGGTGCGATGTTGGGTGATATCTAGAACGGAAAAGCCAACAGGCGCTTCCCGCTTCAGAGGCTTGAATTATTAATGATGAGTAAATTTACAATTCCTGCTCTTATGAGGATGATATACACGATAACAAAAGAAACCATATTATAATTTCGGTGGCCTTCAGTAAGCTAAGCACGATGGTGTCTGAGACAGCTCGTTATGTAGGCATAAGCACCGGTATCCGAGGGTATAAATATTCCAGCGGATATCAAAAATGCATGCATGCATGATCCCCAGAATATTTTATAGTGAAGTGGTATAAGGAGGTTCGCAGGCACAAGGAGGTGCCTCCAATTTGGAGATTCTCTGCGTTTAATTCCTAGTGTTGTTAGGACGCTTTTTCGAAGAGACTATTCCATATGGAACAACATAGAGGGTTTGGATTTAATCCTCTGACCGAGTTTGTTTGCTCGTATCGTCTCGTCTCTCGAACGGCGCCACAATTGGTGGTGTTCAATCCCACAACCTAGCCGACGCATTACAACAGTTTCAACAGGTCATCGGCCAGATCAGACAGACATTCGCCATTAATTGTACAGATGACTCCGAACCGAGGTTGTAAATTGTCGGGACGGCGACCGATTTTAAATCTTTGCACGCTTTCCTTGTTCGTGGCAACGGATTCTTTTCATTTTCCTGCGACCAAGCCGCTCCACCTGCCATCCGTTTGAAGTCGTCAGCTTGATAAAATCCGTGTGTCGGCCCCAGCTTGGAAAGAGTGACGTTGCCCGAGTATCTTGGACTCTTAAAACATGTGATGATGTTTGGACTTGTCACTATAATCTCACACCACCGAGTTCCGCGCAAAAGTGAACAATTAAAAGAGGATTTGTGCAGCTATTCAGATAATGTGCGGCATGAGCGATGTTCATGTATCCCGTATTCAAGTCGTGGACGAGAGTAACTTTTTTTATTTTATTTTTTTTTATTTTTTTTTAATGAGCAGGGCGTGGAAATATACCAAGTATAACCTCCGCATATCCGTTGTTGTCATGGGCTCATAGATATATCAACAAATTCCAAAGTAAGAAGACCGAACATAAGAAAGGCCTACATTTTGCAAACTTGCTAAAAGCGTGCATGGACATCGTATTCTAAAATATTGACTTTCAGACACTTCCTCCTGCCTAACCCACACCCAAACACCCAAAGCGTAATTTCTCTTAAACACATACCGCTTAAAAGTTTCTTCAAGACTTGAATGCTTCTATGGGACATACGCACCTCCTCAATCGCCTCGCACTCCTCTACCATCCGCTCCACGAATCCATTCACCAGCTTCCCGCACTTTAGCACCGCCGCGCGCAAACCGCGGGCGTCCCGTCCTCCCAGGCCGCCCGGCCTGTGACCGACGTGTAATCCTCCAAGCGTATCTCCTCGATCTCACGACATAGCCTCGACACGGCACGGAGCACGTCGTCGTTCATCTGCCGCACATCTTGATTTTTAGGCTCCTCAGATGGTGACTTCGCAAGAGGAGTGCCCGGGTGCAGCACTCGGCAGTTTCCCGAGAGCCCAGTATCGAGATATCCTGGGTTGTTGCCGGGAGCCGCCAGTATGGGGGTGCCCAGGCTGCTTTAATAGGCGATATCGAGGCTACGTATGTTGGTGGGCGTGGTGGAAGACTAGTGTCGGCGTTCAGGGTTAGGGTTGAGAGCACGGGGGTCTGGGTTTCCACGGAGGTGAGTGAGGGGCGCATGGTGTGGATCAAGGAGGGGAGGTGGGGGTCCAGATAATATATAAGTAGGGGATGCCGACGCAGGACCGAAAGAAGCGCGAGCAGAAAAGGAGGCCGTTGGGCGCCTTTGAAGTTCTTTAAGGTTGGTGAGTTCGAAGAGCGCGAAGAGCGCAGCGTGGTCTTCGGGGTCTGAGAAGTGTGCTGCGAACCACCGCCAGTCGGTGAAATGCGGAATGTAGTGATGGACAATTGTCGTTCTGTAGATAGTCATGGCTACTGTTCGTCCTGTGGATGGTTATCCTTCTGCGGATGATTGTGGGTAATAGGAATTCTGCTGGCTATCGTTATTCTGCAGATAACCATGGATAATGATCATTCTGCGGATAATCATGGATAATTGTCGTCCTGCGTTCTGCATATTATTGTCTTCCATTTTTCAGATTACGCTGCTAATGCACTTATATTTTATATTTTATATATTACTTTAAATTGTAGATATGAGATGATAGACCGCAAAATCCCTCAGCGTGAAAATTATGAATGAGATATCGATGTTTTTATCCATTCTCATTTTTCTCATGTTTGAAGGGAATATTGGACCAACATTTGTAAATTCCATTCCACTCTCAGCCCACATTGCCATGTCCAATGTTCAAAAGTTTTTTTATTATAAAAATAAATGATGCATCATACATCATCGTTCCGCATTCCGCAGTTAAATTTCAATCAATTACTCTAGTGATGTGGGCCCGAGTCTCCTAAAAGGCCTGATATGGACAATTGTTTGGATCAACGTGTAGCACTCCGAGTATGACTTACAGCTAGATTGAGGAATCGATATCCTGAATTGGTTAATGTTATCCTGAATTGATTAATGTACGGAGGAAATCATTATCCTGAATTGGTATGTTCTTTTGTTCATATAACATATAATACGAATAAGGTCATTTTGATTGAACGCATTCGTATGATCTTCTTTTGAAACTGATAGCGTTCGCGGTTGAGGCTGATGCGGCGCCAAGTTCTGATGTGGAAACGACGACGGTGGGAACGAGAACGATGGTTTCAAGTAAGAATGAATCGCCCACTGGCTTAGCAATATTTCGTATTGTTTTGCAATAGGAATCCCACATCTAATAAAATGGCACATTTTCATTCGTTGTTATGTGGATTCCTACCCTACACCAATTGTCATCAAGGCTCGTATTGTCTGAGACGAAGCGGAAACGTGACAAAACAATTCGCGCGGCGGAGGAGGGGTACCGTGATACGGTCGGGCGCCTAATGAGCGAGATGCAAGGGCCGGGTGCCGCGCTGAAGGAACGAGAGGGGTTTCAAAGTGTCTGGGATCCTACAAAGATGCGAACTCGCGAAGCTTGCAAACGGTGCCATCACAAGCGAGCAAAATGCGATGGCCAACGACCATGTTGCCGATGTCGACGAGTTCATACCAAGTGCATCTATCGACAAGCTGAAGGTAAGGGGGTCGGTCTGGTCACAACGACTAACAACGTGATCGCAGTTGAAGACGACGGCGGTGGGAACGAGAACGATGGTTTCAGGTAAAAATCAATTACCCACTGGATTCGCGATATCTCATATTGTTTTGTAATAGGAATTCTATATCTGATAAAATGATATTCTCGTTCGTTGTGATCTGAATTCCAACTGTCATCAAGGCTCGCAAAGCGGAAACGCGACGAAATAATTCGCGCGGCGGATGATACTGTCGGGCGCCTAATGAGCGAGATGCAAGGGCCGGGTATCGCACTAAAGAAACGAGAGGTGTTGCGGTTCGTACCAACACTGAACAAACTGATATTTGAGCTTGTGCCACTGGATACTCCGGAGGGCTATCCGACGCCCCTTCCTGGGAACCCAACAATAAAATTGATCTAAAATAGTACTCGCGCGTTAATCACAAACATGAGCCAGTTTACAAACTTCTAACTCACCTTGTAGGGCCTTCTGGTGTTCAATCGGTACCAGTGACAATGCAACAGGATAGCGGGCAAAATTTTCAAGTGCAAGATCCACGCTCAGACTCAATAATGGTTATCACCACGGAGATGGAAGAAATATTGTTGCAATTTATCTTCTTGCAAAGCGTCGAGTGCACGCCATCTCTGCCTCGAAAGACCATCAGCAAACTATTCTTCAAGCATGATTATACTCACGAACCGCATTATTCTCACTATATGGCCTTGGGCTATGCCCTTGGCGCATTAAACGCTCACCACATCCTTGTATGTCACATTGATACCACCCAACTAGACTTGCCTACTGATTTCAATACAAGCGAGTTCGCTTGCCAATTGGCCACAAGATATTTCATGAGGGCACGAAATCTGATCGACCAGGCTCTCGAGACTGAACCGAACAATGTATCCGCAGACATGGTTCATGCCCTTCACGCCATGGCCAGGTTCCAGTTACTCAATGATGGCCATCTTGATCTTGCCTCACACTACATCTGCATGGCCATCCGAGTCACGACCCAACTAAATTACCACACAGCTCTACGAAATTTTGACCGGACCACTGTCGAAGTCGTAGAGCTCGAGGATGCCCTTTCATGGAACGTCCTCGCCTGTCTGGATCAAATCATTGCTGCTGCTTCCAAACTACCAGCTCACACCACAATCGAAGATACACTCCTTGACGTAAGCAACCTAACCGTTCGCGTACCAGCCGACATGCCGGAGGACGAGTTACAGCACCTCCACGAAGCACTTTCTATGGCCAAACTCTCTGCCATCTCCCGCAATTATTTTGACTTCTGGTGCGGCGACAATTCACCCGGCCCGACAAAAGAGGATCCGCAACGGTTCGTTACGGCCATTTCGCGTCGGGAAGATGAACTCCCGTCTGACCTCCGGATTCCCTCCACCGGCACCCCATTTGCATCCCACAAATCGTTCATTACCGCAATCAACCTTCAGGTGCAGCACCACATAACGCTCCTTAACGTATATCTCCCGTTCCTCCCCTCCATCCACCCGAATCCATCCTCCATTCCGCTCAACGTCCTGCGGCAATTTCAACAAGCTTATTCCAACGCCGCCATCACGACGACACGACTCATCTTCTCTTTTGTGCACGCCGGCGGATGCACGTTTCCCCTGGATAACTACCAGAGTGCTGCCAAAGCACACATGCAATTGGCACTATCCGAGGATCAGGGAATTGCCGAGATCAATCGCGCGTACGTGGCGAGGGCGTCGAAGCTCATCCGAGGAACGAATGAATTTGTAGCGCAGATTCCTTTCTGGTTGAACTATGTACATTTGATGGAAAAATTTATGGAGCAGGAGGGGATCAACGACGATTCCGATGCGGTGTTGGGTACAGAGAATTTTTTTGCGCCAGTCAAGAACTCTGGAATGGACAGGTGAAAATCTCGGATGGCAGGAGGGGAGGAGTAAAGTTACATCTTTTGGTTATCTTTGTCGTAGGCGATTATGTGGTTATGAATTTCAAACCGAGATATTGTCAAATATATGCGGTATTAAGGGAGGAAGAAATTTAATGGCATATGCAGAAGTTTGGAAATATGAAAAATATGTAAAATATGTAAAATATGTAAAATAATAAAATATGAAATACGTTGACCTCGCAAACGTCTTAGCGTAAATGTGTATATATAACGCCGGTTGAAAACGAACATTGCCAAATGGATATTTAAAATTCGGTTGGATAGTGCACATGCGCGGTCCCATGTTCATCTGAGCAACTTTGATTAAGAACCTCCAAGTTCTTGCTTTTTCTCTTTTCAACTCAACATATACAGTTACATGGAGCAGGGACATCATCAGCTCGCGTTCTTTTCTATCTGCGCTCTCAGCACCCCAACCCAAATTATCGACGTCGACAAATCCGCCGCCGCCGCCGCCGCGCCTCTACATCTCACCAACCGTCGCTCAGTAAACTAAGAAAGACCAAAGGACCGCCGGATACGCGGCCCTGGAAAGCCCAGGTTCCGGCCGAGGTCGCCGAACGCGAAAACGAGGGGCAGCGCTCGACGAAAGCGATAATCCTGGCGAACCAAGTGACGCCCGCGCAACCATCTCCAGACCCGTGTACCCGTGTACTGCATAATCATCAAGACGACACGACAGCTGCGAAGGCGACGACGCGCCGTGTTTCGAAGGCGAAGAAGCCAAGAAGGTACATGATTTTTTTCTTCCTTTCACACAGCGGCACCTCTCCAATAGCAAAAATTAAGACGCCTGTAGATAATTTGAGAAAATAATAAGAAGAAATAGGAGATAATCACATTCATAACAGAATGTATTTCTAATATTGTTAATGATAGGGGGGAGGGAATCTTAAGTTGATTATGATATTATCAAGATACGTCATTATTATTATCATTATTTTCTTTTCTTATTATTTTGCCATGTGGTTGGATAGGTAGCACCTTAACTCTTGCTATGGGTATATACCTTTTGGGTGCTGACGGGGACGAGGCGGGCTTTAGAGAAGCGGCGATGGTGAGGTTGTGGCTGTACACTGTGTTGCCATCGAGTTCTGCACATTGCGAGATATTATTTTCTATCCGTTCGTGTTAAGTTGACCGATTCATATATGTATATATGTGATGTGATATTATTCACACAATCATTTCCGGACTAGAACCATGGCTTACACAGGTAGTATATACATCATAAAATCCTGGTACTGTACATTGAGTACCATCGAGTACCTGCGCCATACATTTCAGTACATATACCAAGTATGCCATGTATGTGATGTGGGTTTGGGATGTAGCGTCTGTGGGGAGGCTTGAGGTTACGATTGGTGGGTTTACAAGTTCGGACCGATTTAAAGGCGTAAAGCGACCCAATGGGTACGGAGCCCGAGAACCCGTGTACTCGGTAATGGCCTGTGCACATTTCCACCTAAACGTCAGCCTTTTTTTTTTTTTTTTTTTTTTTAGAAGTCTCTGTTCAAATTTGCACATTTTAGTCGATGAAACGGGACAGCGGCCAATTAACTTTTGTAAACCATGCCCAGTGTCACACGAACTCAGGCCGAAGAAGGATATGCATAAACCTTACGCATATAAATTTCTTAATTCTGACTTTAAATATATACATGTGAGCTCATAACGCATACAATCAATCTGGTTTTACATATATATATATATACATATTTCTTATGCATAAGATTGAAGAATTTATCCCTTATCAAGTAAATGCAGTAAATAATATCCGAAGCGAATTCGAGATCACGGGGTTTCTCTTAAAACGCGAACAAGATAATCCGTAGGAGGTCAATATGTTTGAGATCGAGGATCACCTTTCTTTATCTGTCGACCCAGCAAAGCCTGCCGAGGTGGGTACAACGAGTGCAGGGTGCTCCTCGACAGCCCTTCTTAACCAATTTGCATTCAGCGCATGTCTTTCCCGGAGAGTTTCTTTTTATGGTGCTGATAGAGTGAAGGTGACATCGCTTCTTCCTCCTCAAGCAGTCTGGACATTTCTTATACGGAATAGGCCTGGGCATGTGAGTGGTTGCGGTGGACGTTTGTAGAGTGACATTCGCGGGAGAAAGAGACGCTGAAGACGGCGAATTAGCAGGGAGACGTGGCCCTGGCTTTGGCGTTGCTTGATTCATTGAATCACCATTTGGGGCGTAGAGCTCCGACTTGAGGTGGTCTTGAAGGGCGTCCATGTGACGAAAAATTTCTGGGCACATCGGGTAGGGGCAGAAGAGCCACGAGGGTTGAAAATGAGGGGGCGTTGAGGATAGCAACTGCTCTTGAGGCCTCGAGGGAATCGGTCGGAAATTTGTGGTTTGCGAAGCCTTGTCCATGTTCCATGTTCCACTGTATGAGAATTTTACAGGGCGAAAGGCATATTTATATTTAGCGGTGGATATGTAATGCCTATATGGCCTTTAAAATAAAAAAAAATGGCTTCTAGACAGAGAGGCCCTAATGAGTATTACCTAACCATCGGAGGTATTTTGCAGTGTATGTAACAGGACATGAAACATTGCAATGAACTGAGTGTTTGTTGCGCACGTGTATCCTCGTGTTAGAACCTTGCCGTATTCAGGATACAGGCGATGATTATATTCAATATCATGTGATTAACTCCGCTCGTACCATGTTTCGCCATGAGGATCTTTGTTCCCGAAATCGGCCTTTGAACTCGACACACGGCGAATTGAAGCAAAGTTCCAATCAGTCGACCCTGGATCGGTTCCCACTCTTCTACTCGCGATAATTTCTTTACCGAAGAGGCTCAAATGTTTATAGAAGACATCCTTGAAACTTGCTCAACTATCGGATGGTGTTTGATGAGAGTGCTGTCGATCGATGCTGCGTCTTACATAAAACTTGTGGATACAAATCAATAGCGAGAAGTATGTGCAACGGACTGAACCCATGGGAACTAATAGACGCAAGACAGCACTCTCAGCACATGGCTTTCCAAGTTTCAAGGACGTTTAAATAAACACTTATGTATGCGAGAAGTATGTGAAACGGACTGGACCTATGGGATCTGATCAATCTCATGTGCTGAGAGTATCGATCAGATCCCATAGGTTCAGTCCGTCGATTTGCATCTAATCAAGGTCGATTGTTGACAGGCTTTTGCCATTTTATAGAATTTTCAGCACGCAAGTCTTGCGACAAGATAAACCTGTGCTTCCTAGCACCAATACTGTTATCGGGGCCCATCGGGCAATCTCATTCCTGGATTTTGGCCAACCACCCATTCACAAGGCGCAGTAGATCTCGCCCAGCCTCCATCTCGGTCATCAAGACACCCGCGCCCCACCACCCGAACTTATGCAGAACGACATCCACGACGACAAGCAAACTGAGCGGGGACGTTCGCCAGAGTTTGTTGAATTAAGTGGGCAGCTACCAGCCAGACTGAGCGGCGACAGACTGGCTCCTTTCCCATGATTTTGCTATCTGGATCCCATCGCGGTTTCCCACGGTTATTATTTAGAACACCAATCCGTGTTGAGCTATGGGTGAGGTGGTGGGCGAGGCCGGGAAGACCGCAGTACAAGTATATACTTGATTCGGTCGAGTATGGTTCCGGGCAGACCGTGGTACGAGTACTTAATTGGCGGAGACCCAGGCAAGCGTGGTGTCGCCACCAAATCGAAGGGGGATCTTTGATGATACTACCAAAAATTACCCCGGATATGCTAATCCGGATACAGTTACGAAAAAAAAAAGGTACCAAACTTTCAATCTTCAAAACGTTTATTGGTCGATGTGTGCCGTACCTGTCTTTACGAGAGCGAGTTGTCGCGCACAATGGGGAATGTATGTTATTCAAAGCAGTTTCTTAATGGGTGTCGCGAACAACTGCGGTGAAAAGGTCTTGGAGGTCCACGTGAGATATGCGATCATTTTTTTCTGGCACAGTACTTGCCAAGACGCTCTTACATGATTTGATCCATTGATGATATGCTCTGAAGGGCCGTCGATCCCAATGGTATTAGTATGGGGGTTTTTTTTTTTTTTTTTTTTTTGTTTCTACACGTCACTCGTAAACCAAATAAAACATAGACAGTAAACTCGAATAATTTTACATTATTAATATGAGCTAGAGTGTTGGCGAAATACAGGATCGAAAGGATAGGTTAAATTACTCGATCTCCGAAATGTATCCGATCACGTGACACATACGCACTATACAACCACCAAGAAGATTTTACCTACGAAGGTCTGGAAACGTAGCATAAATACGGGCGACCCGTAGTTGGCGAGACCCACGCAAACTAAGCGACCCTTGACCGCCGGAAGCACAAACACAAAGTTATGTCAGCAGACCGCAGCATATAATCCGCAGTCAGCGCGCAGTATTCTTTTGTTTATATAAATATCCATTACATTTAGCAAATAAAGTCCGTCAATTTCTTAGTAGAAAAACTAGAGTTGCTTCATGCTCAAGGACACGTAAAAAGGTTGGGTTCGAGACTCAAGATCCAGAATCCAGGCTATTACGAGAAGCCGCGACAAACCGGAATGGAGAAGAACACACGGACCAGCACCGTATCGCATAGAAAACCAGAACGTGCTTCCTCAACATAGAATTACGCACGACCAGGCCTCCTAGACGCAAGTCGAAGAGCTCTCTTATTATATCTGCATTCGGCTGCAGGAGAGCTTGATCAAGCATATTGCTTATTTCCTTTTGACCCATTAATCCAACACCGTCGATCTTACCAAGACAAATAATAACCCTCATATCATGACGCAACATTCCATCTTCACCAATCTGCATCTCAGGCCCTCCTGCGGTATTAGGCCCAAGATATTGAATTCGTGGCGGAATTGTTGTTCATCGTCGTTCTGCACTTAGCCGTCATTCATTGTTATGTGCTTACGTCGTGGTTTATTCTGTTGTTATTCGTTGTTCTATGCTTAGTCGCCATCACCGTCGCTTAGTCGCTATCAACGTCGTCCTGTGCTTAGCCGTCATTATCGCCGTTCTGTCCATCGATCTGTGCTTAGTCGCCACCATCGTCGCTTAGTCGCCATCAACATCGTTCTGTGCTTAGCCGTCATTATCGCCGTTCTGTTCATCATTCCGTGTTTAGTCGCCATCATCGTCACTTGGTTGGCAACATCGTTCTGCACTTTGCCATCATTAATCGTCGTTCTGTCTATTGTCATTCTGCGCTTAGTTGTTTTCACTGAGCTTTCGAACTGTCATTTATTCAGACAAATTGCTAGAGTATTTATACAAAATACAAGGGCGCAGTATATGGCTAGTCCTTGTGGCTACCAGGGTAATAGGCAAGGCCTGCAAGTGACAAGGCACAGAATGATGAACGTATCAACAGCTTTTGCGAATACCCGCACAGTAGGCCGAGAATTAGCAGAAGTCACTCAGCTGATGCCAATGCCCAAGCGGTCATATCTACAGTAAACGAAACCAGTGGCAAGTGGGGCCTTTCAAAAAACATTTTGCTCTTTTGACCCTCTCTGCGAAAATCCCCTGGGTGCAGCTCCTGCAAATCTGCGATATGGACTGTCCCCGCATATTTGAAATATCATTTCTGCACAGCATTCGGTCATTCATTTCTTCGTGTTGAGATACTATTTTATTTTATTTTGTGAACCTCGACATCTGATATTGGCCAATTTTATGAAGAGAAGCTCATAGTATCGGCTGTCATCGTGACCCATTGGCATCTGTAAACAGTGGAAATCGAAGCATTACCGGTCGGAGCAGTCGATTGCATTCTCTGATGAATAAGAATGACTGGAAGTGACCAGCCGCAGCATAAAATATAACGAATTTCGGATCGGTTACAGGCAAACGAAATATACCGTGACGACCAGTTCCTTCCGCTTTCACTTATGGGATAAAGTGGTGGTCGTAAGGTAAATTAACTGCAACCAGCTCATCTCGGTAGCGTCAACCCCAACGATCCCATTCGAAAAGATACTCCAATTCGTGAGCGCACATCTATCAAAGAAATATAATCTTCTTTCAACGGCGATTTCAAAATACAAGGTTCGACTTGCGGATGTAAGGGCGTTATTCAAAATTGAATTAGTCACAGAGATAATTTGAGTTGAAAAATGACGAGAAAAATAGGAAATAATTACAAGCAATACTTTCACCAGCATCGCGAATGAGGAAAGGGGAAGAAGAAAAAAACTCCAATTTTACATACACGCTTCGACATTCGCTTCTGCACTTTCTTGCTCCTTCCCTACATCACGACAACCTAGCAGGCGTGCCCATCGTTTGATTGACACGCAAACCTGAAATCGATAACCGACGACGTCTGCGATCTGGTTCTTCCTCTTCTTCCAGTCCACCTTTCCGCTCTCCCTGCTCAGGCGCCACTCCATTTCCCTTCCTTTCCGCAGCGGACAAACCTGTCCTGCGTTGAATGACATTCCCCGACGCCAAGATGCTCGCCGCACAGCAAGGCCCCGCACTCGCCGCAAACCTTTGCAACCTCACTCCCGCATATCACACATCTCTCGTCGTCGTCTGCGAGAGAAGCCAACGACCGCTTTCTCGTCCGTCGGGGGTTGGCAGCTCTGAGAATATCGGCGTCGTCCTCGAGCCCGAGCGCATATCCTAGCATTATCGCCGTTAGCAGCAGTCGGGCTTTTCGTGGTTCGCCCGTCTGCGCCTGCGCCGTCCTGCGAGATGGCGTCCTAGCCAGATGGCGTCCTAGCCAGTTGCGGATCCGCGGCTCGGAAAATTGCCGATTCGTCTTCGAGTCCGAGCTCGTAACCCAGCATGGCGGCGGTGAGGAGGAGACGCTGGGCCCTTGTTTTGTCGGCCGACGGTGTTTGGGCCATTAAAATCGGAAGTTATAATTCTAATTACGTCCCTCAGTATCCTTCAACGAATTCGGACTCTTGAACACCGAATAGGAGATAATGGTAGCTTTTGGTGGGGGTTCAAAATGGTGTGTGAGCGGACGTCATTCAAATCATTCAAATCAAATGACGAGATTCGTCAGTGAAAGATTTTTTTTTTTTTTTTTTTTTTTTTTTGTGCCCAACGCGCCACACCAACTACGCTTGTCATCTGCCCCGTGCATAACAGTCAAAATAAATTGCTCCCAATATTGGTAAATAAAAAGGGGGGAGGGGGCGCGGCTATTTATTTTTATAAACATTTATAGCCAATCATGCAATGTTACAGAAGGTGTATTGCTGTGGTTAGTGGTTCAACGCTGTCAAGATCAAGTTGATGGGTAATAAGGCCAGGCCACGTGGCACAGGACAGTCATCGTGACCCAGGGCCAGAGACATTGAGACATTGACCTATTTCGCCTATTTCACAACACATGGCCGAAACCTGCACGAGCCCGTGGCCAACAGCATGCCACATAGATAAGATAATAAAAGATAATCTACCCCCCCTCCCCACTCCATGTCTCTCACGCTGCTGCACGCCAGTAATCCCGCGCCAAGGCCCACAGAACTAAAACCCTTCCTCAATCCTCTCCCTCCCTTACTCCACCGCATTTGCAATGGTGACCCCACCTCTCACTCCGCCCCACTCGCCCAGTACCGAGGCCAGGCGCCGGTCCGACATTGAGATCCTCTGGTTGCACAGCGTCCCGGGCAAGTGGGGCTGGACGCAATTCCCTGCAGAGCACGCTCATGTCATCGAAGACGCCTATCAGGCCCACCGAAACATTACCGTCGACCTTGGCCCGTTCTTGGGCGCGGTTGTGTGCCCGCGGTATATGACCATGCATGTGCCAGGCGAGAAGCTTGATAGGCATCTGTTGAGGACAGCAGTGCCTGGGTGGGGATGGTGAGGGGATGAAGGAGCGTTGAGTGTAGATGGTGATGGAGAGGACGATATGATGGAGAGAGGACGATATGATGGAGAGAGGACGATAGGTGGATTGGAGCCTATATAGTAGCTTACATTTCTTTGTCGTACATACCAATTAGTTCGTGTCACTGCTGCTACCCAATAATATATATCTTTTTTTTTTTTTTTTTTACAACAATTTGTCCATCTTCATGGAGCGTGATTGTAAACGGCACTTCCCCGTCAAGACCAAAAAAACGTGGACCATTTTCTGAACTCGGCGATTGCAGTGTGCTGTTTCGTTGTGGTTCGGCTCTCCCTAAACTCTCTTCCACCGCTTTGATTGATTGTTTTTTGTTCGAATTCTCTCCCAAAAATTTTACGTGACTACCTCCTCTGGTACACTTTACCGTGGACCCCAAGGTATTCAATCCTTGGCCTGAGAACCTCTTCCGAAATACGTTACGTGATGCACATAGAAACCTGATCCGGAATCCAACGGCGTGTCTCCCAATTTACGAAAAATTCTTGGCGATCAAAATGTCTTGGCGCCGTAGTGGGGGTAGATAAAATGCGTCTCCAAACGAAGATGTGACCACTAAATTCCATCCAAAACCATGCTATGGACCCTGCATCACGAACACAACCAAACGTGGTCGCTTTCCCGCCAGGCCTTCTCCCAATCCTCTTCACTTACTTCCACACCACCCCGGATGCGATCACCCCTCCACTTCTCACCCTCCTCACCTGCGCGCTCGTTAATCGCACGTGGCATCGCGCCGTCCTCGACTTTCTCCTCCCAGAGCTGGCCCATCTGGACCTTCAAGACTTCGACGTCGACTCCATGACGCACCTCGCCTCGCTACTGGACGACTCCAATCACGTGGCACCGTTTCTGGTGCGCACCGTGCGTCGCGTAACGATCCATGTGGGTACTGTATACACCGCGCGATCAGACGACGACATCAAAGGCCAAGGCGAAGTAGAATCTGCTGTGGTCGAGCTACTCGCGGCGGTGCATCCCATGACGCTCGTTCTAGATTTTTCGGACGTGTGTAGCATGGCTGACGGTCGGCGTTCAATACCATTCTTGCGCACGGTAGCGACTCTGGCGAGCGATGTGGAGACGGTGGAGGTGTGGAATTTTGGACTGTTCCGGTACGAAGCGGAGTGCGATGGGTGGACGTTCGAGACGCGGCGGCGACTGAATGGGTGGGAGGAAGGCGTTGTTGGGTTCGCGGTGGATTATAATGACCCCGAGTATGCGGCGGACGATCCCGTCGCGACATTGTTAATGGATGGGATGCCGAGGATGAGAGAAGTATTGTTCGTATGTTGTGATATCATGGATCATGCATTACGGGCGTTGGCGGAGCAGAGGAAAGGGAAGGTCGTGAGCGTGACGTTTGAGATGTGTAGTGGGATGGAGGAGAAGGAGAAGCGGAGGCGAGTGAGATGGAAGAAACGTTTGAAGACTGTGAGGAGGTGGCTGAAATATCTGGGGGTTTGTGGACGTGATCAGGTGTAAGAAACAATTTTTTTGTCGATATGTTTGGCTATATAAATTCCTTCCTGCAAACCATGTAATTCAATAATGCTAATCGTAATAGCCCATGTGGCACATGTATGTGACTATAAGCCATCATAATATAAATTGAATTCCCCTTTATGACGTGTTTCAATCTTTTGGTCCACGTCACACTCGGTGGCTTGATGTGAGTCCACTCCAAGATGCAGCCACCACAACACCCCGAACTCATTCCCGATCTCCTCCACGAGATCTTCCTCATTGTCTCCCGAAACCATACCCCCACGAGTTTAGTCGATCTTCTCGCCTGTAGCGTAACCTGCCGTCTGTGGAATGGGTGTGCGCTCTCTTTCATCGTCGCTCGCCCACGCTTGTCCGCTTTAGTGCTCGACAATTACACAGACGCCGATCTTGATCGTCTGGCGCGTATCTTCTCAGACGTCGGCGCACACATCTTCCGCACGGCCTCCCTCATCCGTGAGGTTACCGTCGGCCTCCCGCGCGGCATGTTCCGGAAGCGCGATGTACCGGAGCTATTTGTGGAGGGACGCGCGGATGCCATGGTGAGGGTTGTGGAGGGGCTTTCGGGATCCGGCCTAAGATGCCTGAAGATCGATCTGAATGGCGTGCGGAGTAAGGTCGCGCTTGGACAGACAAAGGGGTTCTTTGAGCGTCTCGCAAGGGCCGCACGCGGATCAACGGTTATAAATATTCAAAACCTTCGCGGCTCTGCCACAGATACTGTGACACCTTCCCCCTCCTCGCCTAGCCCGCTCGTGCCCCTCGTTCAATCCGTCGCCCCAACCCTACGCCACCTCACTCTCTCCTACCTGCAATGCGATCCAACGCTCCTCCTGCCTCTCGCCACCTGCATAAACCTCGAAACCCTGATCCTCGAATGGACAACCTTCCCGACGAGCTCCGTCCCAAGTCCACTTCCGACGCTCCTCCCCGATTACCCCTCCCTCCGCACCTTCATTCTGCGCTGCCCAACGATCGACCTTCTCCCCGTCATCACCGTCCTGACCACTAGCGCTCCTGGCCTTCAAACCCTTCACCTACAAGGCTACCCAGACCGCCCGGACATCTCCCTGTTCCGCGCACGCACTCTACCCACCGAACCAGACCATTTTGCGCGGGCCCTTGTGACCCTCATCGTCTCCCGCGCTGAAACACTCACGAACCTAACGCTACAAGACCTGGAGACGGAGCTAACGGACACCAACTTCCTCGCTCCGCTCGTACGGCTGTTCATGCCGGTTCTGCGCAGGCTCGATCTGTCGGGGTGCACGGCTCTGATGGGTCGCGATGGCGTCCCGAAGACCATGCAGGCTCCCGAGCTCAGATCGTTGCGGATGCCAAGGTGCGAAAATGTAGACCCGGGGTTTGTGACGCGCGTGGTGGGTGGGTGTCCCGAGATGCGCGCGCTGCATGTGTCAGCTCAGTTGGAGACGCCGAGGTGGTTGTGGGCTAGGTTGTGGGAGATGGGGTTCAGTAGGTTGCCAGTGCAGAGGCCAGGAGATGCCTTGTGGGTTAGGGGTGAATGGGAGTCCGAGATGGTGTAATTTGTCTGTGTATTTGAGGGCTCCTGGGGGGAGTGAGGTGATTGGGCATTTCGAAGCCAGTCATGGATAATGAGATGAGTAGACAAAAGGAGGTTGCTCCTTTTTTTTCCTGTTTCACTGGTAGGCGATGGCGAATATTCTTATACGGCAGAACCCTCCAAAATGTAGACGATTTTTGTTACTGTATAAACGTCGTTTGGCTATCGGGATCGTAGGAGGAATATTGGCATACCAATTTTTATACGACGTTGTACCGTTGCTTTGCTACATTGATATTGCAAAATAGATGATGCATATAAAAGAAAGAAATGAAACGGCTTATGGCATGGCGGGGGTTTTTTTTTTTTTTTTTTTT
>RBNI01002499.1:0-18312 GCA_003990745.1 Jimgerdemannia flammicorona | reverse complement strand
CTCCCCCCACCTCTCTGCCTCAGTCCGCCTCTTCCCCCACCCCCAGCGCCACCTCCAACCACCGACGGCCCTGGCATCCCCAGACCATCTCCTCTTCTCCTCCCGACCTGCTGCCAGCCGAAGGCACCGCTGCCCCCCTGGCCGCCATGCCCACCAGAATGCTCGTTGCTCGCCATGTTGATAGTAGCTTTTCACCAAAAACTTCGCAGAAAGTGTTGTCCAAATCTTGTGTCACCTGAATGTTACCGGTGAAAGGTGAGGGTTTTTCTTTGCTTGTTATACTCTTTAGGGTGGTAGGGGCTATTCTATTTGGCTCAGGTGTGGTCTTGTACATACATTGGGTTCTCAGGTGTATGCTTTCAGTCATTGGTATATGGCTGGGTTTCCCCTGATAGTAGAGAGAGCATGGTGTGCAGAATGAGGTGCAGACCAACACAGGCCCTGCTGCACCTGGTATGGTTGAGCTGCTAGACAATATTTAGCCTAGGTTAATGGGGGGGCAGTGCTTGGTGGGTGGTGGGGGAGGGTTTTGGCCTATATAGTCTAGGTTCCCTTCCAATAAAAATCCGCAGAACATGAGTCCATTAAAAAAAAAAAAAATACTATAATCTGATTTATTTATATGTACATATAATCTTATATAATATATGAGTATAATAATAATAAACTATATAAAAAAGAAATATTGTAATAATATTATTTTATAAAGATTAAGTTATTTTGAACTATTTTTATACTTTTTAGATATTTTTTTAAAATTATTATATAATCTTTTTTTTAATTAAGATTATAATAATTAATTGTTGAAGTAATTTATTACTAAAGATATTAATATATAATTTAGCAGCTATTTAGCCTCTAATTTTATATATATATCTCAGTCTAAAGATATATATTAAGCAAAAAAAAACTACTTTTGCCATCTTTGTAATAATTTTAAAGTTATATTTAGTCTCAGTACATTTTTGTATCTTTTAGTTAGTTTTTTCTTATTATTTCTTAAATATTCTACTATATATATTCTATTGCCTTTTACTTACTTAGAAATCTTCTCTTGGTGCTCAGATATTACTAAAACATTCTTATTTTTCCTTAGTACCAAGTATCTTGTCTTAGCTAATTATAGAACTTTTCAGAACATTGTAAAATCATATTAGTTAGCTTTGTCAAAAACCTATTTCTTGGTATTTTTCTTTCTTTCCAAGATCTTTCTGGATCTTTTTTCTAGATTATATATAAATATCTTTGTTCTCTATCTGAATAAAGCTCAGAATATTTTCTTCCAAAAATTCTTTGAGAATACTTAAACTTTTAAGTATCTCTTCAAACTACTTTAGACCAATTTGAACTTCCAGATTTAGCTGCTTCCTCTTAAAGAAATTAGAACTATTATACTTGGTAGCAGTAGTATCATTACATCTTGCCTTATTAAGAAACCTTATACAAATTCAGAAACCAGTCACAACTAGTCACATAAATCTAAAATGAGCCATAAAAAGTCAGCCTACTAGTCAGATCTCTCTGCAGGAGAACTACAAGTTAGTATAGAGAATATAATCACCTCTATGGCCCACCAAATTTAAGTACTTTAAGCACAACTAGACTAGCAGAAAATAAGAACTGTGAGCACATCACATTCTGTCATAATACTAGTTAGTTTTAAGCTACTCAAGCTAGATATCTTTGATAGTTACTGAGAAGGACTATCTATAGATGTATAGATCTTCTAATTAGACCAATACTTTGAGCTTATAAGAATAGAAGAAGATATATAAGTTTAATTTGCTGTTACACTTTTTTGAGGAAATGTAGCTATTTGGTAGTATAATCACATTATAACTATATCTATATACTCAAATATATAAATCAAAGATTGGGATATTTTCAAGAGAGCCCTTTATAAGCAGTTTAAGCTTACTAATGCTATCAAGCTAGCCAGGGACAAGCTAGCAAACATCAAGCAACTCAAGTCTATATAAAGCTATAATGTATAATTTCTATTAATCTTACTTAAACTATCAGCAATAGCTGAGGGCAAAAAGATAGACCACTATGTCTGAGGTCTGAAGGAAAATACATAAGTCAAGATTGAGCTAAAAGAGCCACAAAGTCTTAATGAAGTCATGAGAATTACTAACAGGTTTAATGTCATCATCTTTGGCAACTGCTTCAAATCAGAATATTATAAGAAGAACCACTTTGAGAACTACCACAGAAACCAACCAAGAATAGTTGGTTTAGTATTAATAGATTTGGACATAATGAACAAAAAAAGCACCAAACTTACCTTTAAAGAAAAGGACCACCTAAAGAAATCTAGAGCCTGTTTCTTCTATTGCCAAATAGGATACATTGTAACCAAATATTCTAAGAAGACTAGCAAACCTTTGAGATCAGTCACTATATTGTCCAAAGATATACCTGTCAACCCTACTACTAGTCAATCCAAGCTCAAGATTAAGAAGCTTTATCTGAAGGCCCAGGTCTCTCAATATCAAACAGAAGGAGCCATTGATCTTAACCTACACTCTGTCAAACAAGTCACCATTCTAGCCAAGGGCCAAACTCTGGTGCCTACTGGAATTGTAGTTCAATATCCTAAAGAACATTATACCAGAATTATACTATAATCAGAACTCAGTATCAAATATCATTTAGATATAAGTGCTGGTATTATTGACTCAGACTTTTGAGGATAAGTTCAAGTTCTGCTTATTAATCAGAAGGATCAAGACTACACAGTTAAGAAAGGAGACTGAGTCATGCAAATGATCCTAGAAAAAGCCAGTCAACTCAAGATTACAGAAGTCCAAGAACTCCCTGAAACTAAATGAGACCAAAAAGATTTTGATAGCACTGATCAAGCAGCAAGTCTTACTAAAAATCAAGCTCAAGCTATACTCATTTTCAAAGGTCTAGTCAAAGGAAAAGAAGTTCAAGTACTTATAGACAGTAGAGTTACAGAGAACTTCATCAACCAGAACCTCATTGAAAGTCTCAAGATTCTTATCAAGCCAGTACTCAAGAATAATAGTATACATAGTTACTGCAGATAGTACACTGTACCCCATTGAGTTAATTACTACCAAACTACCTACTAGGATTCAGAAATATTAGAAATGAGTAGACTTTGAGATTGCATCACTAAGAGATCATAATCTGATCCTAGGAAAACTCTGGCTTATGAAACACAATCCAGATATTGATTGGTATAAGAATGAAGTTACCTTACTTCAAGATAGAGTCAATATCACTATTAAGATAGACAAGACCATGAGTAAGACCCAGATTATAATACTGTCAGCCATACAGTATAAGAAAGCACTCAAGAAGACAATATATGCCTTTGTTGTAATAGTCTGTTCCAAGAAATAAGACTAGAAACTATCAATTAATGAAAGCATCAAGTTACTGCTAGAAGAATTCAAGGATGTCTTTCCAGACAAGCTACCTGGTCTACCACCTATATGAGAAGTTGATCATGAAATTGAACTGATTCCAGGAGTTATACTACCCAAGAAATATATATACTATATGTCACTACTTGAAATTAAAATAGTCAAGAAGGAACTAGAAGAACTACTTACACAAGAAGCCATTCAGTCAAGCAAATCTTCTTATGGCTTACCAGTTTTATTCATCAAAAAGAAGGATAGTATCCTGTGAATATGTATAGACTACTATATACTCAACAAGCTTACTGTCAAGAACTGCTATCTACTATCCTTGATTGATCAAATCTTTGATACTCTCAAGAATGCCAAGTACTTCACCAAGTTGGACCTTATATTAGGATACCACCAGATATGAATCAAGTCAGAAGATATTTCTAAGACTGTATTCATAATCTCCTTTAGACTCTACAAATTTCTGATATGATCTCACTAATATATCCACCATATTCCAGACCTTAATGAACAGGATATTCAAGGACTAACTATTTATTTTTCTATTGGTATATCTTGATAATATCCTGATCTTTAGTACAACTAAAGAAGAATACCTCAAACATATTTGAATAGTCCTGAAGAATCTGCAAAAACACAAGCTTTATGCTAAGCTCAAGAAGTATGAATTCTTTAAGAAACAAGTCGAATATCTTGACCACATTGTCTCTATACAAGGAATTCAAGTAAACCTATATAATATAGAGGCAATTAAAGAATGGCCCATTCTATTGAATCTTACAGAACTCTGATCCTTTCTTAGTCTAGCTGGCTACTATTATTACTTTGTTAGAAACTTCTCTGGTATTGCTGAGCCACTGACTAACCTTATGAGAAAGGCCCTATATGTACTCAGACCACTATGTACTCTATACCTGAGATCTCTTCTATCAATAAGCCTTTTAAGAACTCAAGAACTACCTGATCTATGCCCCAGTCCTACATAATGCAGATCAAAGCCTAAAATTTATAGTTACCACTAATGTATCAAATTTTGCTATTGAAGTAGTTCTGTTATAAGATGATAGTTGTAACAGTTCTAGTTTCTAAATGAGGAAGCGATTAGTTCTGGTAATCCTAAGTAGCTCAAAGAGATACTAAGGGTTCAAGTGTTCTCGAAGGATTTCTGAGAGAAAATATTCTGAAGCTTTATTCATAAGAACAAAGGAGATTTATACAAGATCTGAAAGAAGGATCTGGAAGGATCTGAGAAATCAAAGGAAAATACCAAGAGGAAAGTTCTCGGCAAAGATGACAAATAATGACAAATAAAGTTCTACAAGTTTCCAGGGCATTTGGTGACTAACTAAATGAGTATTAGTTAATGCTTGGTGCCAAGAAGGGGATTTCTAAGTATGCAGAAAGTGCCGGAAGGTTATAGAATATTCAAGAAAGACAGAGAAAAGAAATAAACTATGCTAAAATGTTACATCTCCCCCTCCTTAAGAATCAACATCCTTGTTGAATTCTCAAAGTTACACATAATAAACAATAAGACTAAAAGAATCCTCAAATTAAATATATCGACTCATTGGCAAGGATTGACCATCCTTGTATAAGGCGAGGGCCAAAGTATCATCTTGATCAGATGAGAACTGGTTCGAACCTCGTTGGTTGCAGGATTTATAGGGTTCTCCTTTATCTCTTGTTTCTGATGCTATATCCCTTAGAGAGCCCTGATGCATAATGTGCCTGATCAGCACAGTAGGTCGTCTACTATCCAAGGGGAGAACCTCATGGGCAGTCAATGAGTTCCTTTTTGCTCGAACTCTTGAATGAGGTCTTGAGAGTTCTTGAGATTGGCAGCAGGTTCCTAAGTGGCATCATATTCAGGGTAACCCATCCACTTGACTAGGTATTCTGTGCGACGGTATCAGACTTGCTTGTCTAAGATTTTCTTGACTTCATACTCAATGTGGTCTTCAACTATGACTGGTGCTGATGGTGTCGGAATTCGGCCAGGGTATGGGGGTGACTGGTTCCAGGCCTTGAGTTGTGACACATGGAATACTGAGTGTATACGCATGGTTGTTGGCAAGTTGAGGCAGTAAGACCAGGTAGAGACTTGCTCGGTAATTTCGAAGGGTCCAAGATACTTGGGCTGGAATTTGGCTGACTGGTGGTTGACTTGAGATTGAACCTTGATGTTGTTGGCTTTGAGTAGAACCATATCTCCAATATTGTATATGACATCTTACTGCTTCTTGTCTGCATACTTAGCTTGATGTTGCTGAGCCTTTTGCAGGTTTGTAGTGGCGATCTTGAGAAGAGTATCCATTTTGTTGATAAGGTTCTGGGCTGTGGGGACTTGAGTGTGACTGGATTGCTGGAATTGGACTAGACTTGCAGGGGTCTCAGGATTTTGACCATGAAGTAGCTGGAATGAAGAAAGGCCAGTTGATGATTGGTTGGCATTGTTGTAGGCGAACTCAGCGTAGGTCAGATAGTGGTCCCAATCATCTTGCTCATAAGACACATAGTTTCTGAGCATTTGTTCAAGTGTTCTGTTCATTCACTTGGTCTGTCCATCAGTTTGAGGATGGAAGGCAGTGGACATAGCAATTTGGGTTCCAAGGGTCTTGAAGAGTGCTTGCCAGAAGTGACTTGTGAACTTGGGGTCGCGGTCACTGATAATTACTCGAGGAAGTCCATAATGGTGGAAGACAGTCTTGAAGAAGATTCTTGCAATTTCTGGGGCGGTGGCATTGGTTGTAGTTGGCTCGGCGATTGTAATCTTGGTGAGATAGTCCACAAACACAACAATAGCATCATAGCCTGTTTTGGTTCGTGGGAGTTGCACAATGAAGTCTATTGTGACTTGTTCAAACTTCTTGGTCGGAATTGACAAGGGTTGTAGAAGACCAGCAGGTGCTTGGTTGCTTGACTTGTTTCTTTAGTAAAGATCACAGCTTTGGACATACTCCTTGATTTCCTTGAGCATGTTTAGCCAGTAGTAGTCTCGTTGGATATTCTTGATGGTCTTCTCTGTTCCAAGGTGACCAGCTAGTGGGGAGTCATGATGTTCATGAAGGATCTTATACCGTAGTTCAGGGTTGGCAGGAATATATACTTTGTCTTGATAGTATACAAGGTTGTCCTTAATAGTGTACTTTTCCTTGAATTCCTTAGTGTTCCTTTGTAGAACCAGAGAGTCTTGTTTGTAAGCCTTCTTGATCTGATTGAGGAATTCAGGTACCACAGTGACTTGTAGGATTGCGGCAAGGTCAGGTCTTCTTGACAGTGCATCTGGTACAACTAGGGTTTTGCCGGGCTTGTAGATGATGTTTGGGGTAAAGGTCTGAAGTAATTGGCTCCACTTGGCTTGTTGGCGAGAAAGGGTTGGTTGAGTGTTGATATACTGAAGGGACCTGTGATCAGTGATCACGTCGAACTCAACTCCTTCTAGGTAGTGTCGCCAGGTCTTGAGGGCATGCATGATTGCCAGGAGTTCCTTTTCATGAGTAGATAGCTTTTGTTCCACTGGGGACAATTTTCTTGATTCAAAGGCAATAGGTCAGTATCCTTGACCATCATCTTGAGAAATGACTGCACCAATGGCAAAATTAGATGTATCTGTAGTGACTGTGAACTTCAAGTTTGGGTCCATGTTTCTAAGGACAGGTGCATGGGTCAGGCAGTTTTTGAGTTCTTGAAAAGCTTGTTGACAAAGGGCATCCCAGATATAGGGGACATAGAGGTCAGAGTTGGGTTCCTTTCGCAGGAGGTTTGTCAAAGATTCTGCAATGCCAGAAAAGTTCTTGACAAATCGACAGTAGTATCCAGCCAGACCAAGGAAGGACCTGAGTTCAGTGAGGTTTGCTGGTACAGGCCACTGTTCAATGGCTTGTATCTTCCTTGGGTCTACTTGAATTCCTTTGGCTGATACAATGTGTCCAAGATATTCGACTTGATCCTTGAAAAATTCACATTTCTTGAGCTTTGCATAGAGCTTGTTCTCGCGGAGGATCTTGAGAACTTGTTCGATGTGCTTGAGGTGTTCTTCTTCAGTGCTACTGAAGATCAGGATATCATCAATGTATACCAGTACAAAGATATACAGCTGATCCTTGAAGACAGTTTGTATGAGGTCTTGAAAGGTTGCTGGTGCATTGGTGAGACCAAAGGCTATGACTAGGAATTCGTAGAGTCCAAAGGGTGTCATGAAGGCAGTCTTGGGTATGTCTTCTGGCTTGATTCGAATTTGGTGATACCCAGAGGTAAGATCAATCTTGGTGAAGTACTTTGCATTCTTGAGAGCATCAAAGATTTGATCTATGAGCGGTAGCAGATAATAGTTCTTGACTGTGATCTTGTTGAGTGCTTGGTAGTCTATGCACATTCACAGAGTATCATCCTTTTTCTTGACAAATAGGACTGAGGAGCCAAAGGGTGACTTGCTTGGTTGAATGGCTCCTCGCTCAATGAGTTCGTTGAGTTCCTTCTTGACTGCTTCAATTTTGAGTGGAGATATGTGGTACATTTTCTTCTTAGGTATAGCTGCATCAGGTACCAACTTGATTTCGTGGTCATGGTCTCTTGAAGGTGGTAGGCCAGGTAGTTTGTCTGGGAAGACATCCTTGTACTTATTCAGTAGTAACTTGATGCTTTCACTAATAGATAGCTTCTTGTCTTCTTTCTTTGGTTAGATCAGTACCACAAAGGCACAGGTAGCTTTCTTGAGGGCTTTCTTGAACTGAATTGCTGAAAGAGTAGCAATTGGGGTTCTTGTCTGTGTCTTGTCTGGCTTGATGGTAATGTTGGCTCCATCCTGAATCAAGGTGACTTCATTCTTGGTCCAATCAATCTGAGGGTTGTGTCATGTAAGCCAGGGCTTGCCTAGGATCAGATCATGATCTCCTAGTGGTGCTACCTCGAAATCTAAACATTCCCAGTACTTCTGGATCTTGAGGGAAAGTTTAGCAGCAATTGAGTCAATTGGTAAGGTGATGCCATCTGCAGTGACAACTCCACCATTCTTGCCAGCTGGTTTGGTAAGAATCTTGAGCTTGTCGATGAGGTTCTTGTTGATGAAGTTCCCAACAGCTCCGCTGTCTATGAGAACATCTAGTTCTTGTTCTTTGACTAGACCTTTGAAGATGAGCATTGAGTTGGCTCGATTCTCAGCTATACTTGCAACTTTGTCTGTACTGCCAAAGCCTTTCTGATCTCGCTTGGTTGAGGACAGCTTGGTAACTTCTTTGATGACTGGTAGGGTGGCTCACTCCAGAATGAGCTGTGTGATTCTGTCACCTTCATTGACAGTGTATGGCTGGTTCTTGTGATTGACTAGCAGGACTTGCATTTTACCTTGGAAGTCAGGGTCAATGACTCCAGCACCAACATCCAATGAGTGCTTGAAGCTGAGGCCAGATCTTGGTGCAATTCTTGCATAATATTCCTTGGGGATTTCGACTGAAAGGCCAGTTGGAATGAGCCTTCTCTCATATGCCAGAATAGTGACTTGTTGTACTGCTTGAAGGTCCAAACCAATGGCTCCTTTTGACTGTACTTGAGGGATCTGGGCCTTGGGGTTGACTCATATGAAATTGAGTACAACTTCTTGTTCAACTGATTGGCCTTGAGTGTCTTTGGACAGGACCAGAATCCTCTTTGGTTTGGCAGTTTTCTTGGGACATTTGGTTGCAATGTGGCCTGGCTGACAGCAAAAGAAGCAGGCTCCAGCCTTCTTGAGGCGCTCCTTTTCCTTGGGGGTAAGCTTGCCTTTCTTGTTCTTGTCAATGGTATCTAGATCCATGGGGGCAGGTCCAACAGTTCTGACTTTGGGTTCCTCCCTTCTGTGGTTATTGTTGTTGTTATTGAAAGGTAGTCTCTTCTGTTCAAAGTGGTGACCATAGATGATGACATCAAACCTATCAGCAATTTTCATCACTGTATCTAAGTCCTTGGGTTCTTCTAGTTCAATACAAACTTGGGTTTGACCTTTCAGGCCTCGGATGTACTTGTCAACCTTCTCGTCTTCAGTGACATGTGGTAATTCTAGCAGGATTGACAGGTATTGTGCATTGTATGCTTGCACAGACTTGAGTTGTTTGACATTTGCCAGACGGTCTCGTGCAGCCTTAGTGCTGTTGACTGGTTTGAATTGGCCTTGAATGGCATCAGAGAATTCACCCCAGGTCTTGATTTGACCAGAGAATCTGGTATTCTGGACATGATTTCGCCACCAGATTGCAGCATTCCCTCAGAGGAGTGTGGCGGCAAATTGGACTAGTGTTGCTTCTTCCAAATTGGTCAGCTCTCCATATTGCTCCAGTTGGAAAAGCCAGGCATCAGTAGACAGTCCTCCTCTTTGACCATCAAAGGTGTCGGGCTTCTGAGGCTTGATAGTGACTGCTGTTGGATGTATTGATGTCAGTAGAGGTGCAGAGGTATGAGCAGAGGCCTTGCTTTCCTTTCTTTCCATGCATTCTTGAAGTTGGGCAATCTGAGCTAGTGCATTCTGCAAAAGACTCTTGATGGCCTGTTTGACTGAGTAGGGTTTTGCTGTTCCTCTTCTTGCTAATTGTATGAGGCATTGTCTGGACCATAGGTACTATATGAAGGGTTCCACCCATTGTCCTCCATAGTGTTGTGACTGATATCTTGAGAGGTGTCTTGATAAGGCTAGATATAACTTCACCGCTGCTACCAAGTGTAATGGTTCTAGTTTCTAAATGAGGAAGCGACTAGTTCTGGTAATCCTAAGTAGCTCGAAGAGATACTAAGGGTTCAAGTGTTCTCAAAGGATTTCTGAGAGAAAATATTCTGAAGCTTTATTCATAAGAACAAAGGAGATATTTATACAAGATCTGAAAGAAGAATCCAGAAGGATCTGAGAAATCAAAGGAAAATGCCAAGAGGAAAGTTCTCAGCAAAGATGACAAATGATGACAAATAAAGTTCTACAAGTTTCCAGGGCATTTGGTGACTAACTAAATGAGAATTAGTTAATGCTCAGTGCCAAGAAGGGGATTTCTAAGTACGCGGAAAGTGCCGGAAGGTTATAGAATATTCAAGAAAGACAGAGAAAAGAAATAAACTACACTAAAATGTTACAATAGCAAAGAACATTGTCTTATTGCTTTTAAGTTCTATAAGTTGACCTCAGCTGAATAAAAGCTAGTCACCTATGAGAAGAAACTACTAGAAATAATATATACACTACTAGCAATGCTATCTAGAAGGTATTGAGTTTGATATCATTACTGATTATCAATCTCTCAAATACATCAACACCCAACCTACTCTATCATACTTATAAGCCAAATGGAGCCTTAAGCTTCAAACCTTCAATCCAATGATTATCTATAAGCCTGATAAGATACTTATAGTACCAGATGCCTTATCAAGATGCCCAGACCTTGCAAGTCACCTTGATATTAGAATTTCTAGACCAAATCAGGCAAGCTTACAAAAAATATATAGTTACCACTAGAGTTTTCTTGAACAAGCTCAAGGATATATATATTGTTAAGAACAATCTGATCTATCACTAAGACCAAGTCTATTTATCTGAAAACATAAATCTATACTATAAGGTTTTGCAAGAACACCATGACTCCCCTCTTGCCAGTTATCTTGAAATTGAGAAAACTATCAAGAATATCCAATGCTACTATTATTGGCTAAGCATAGTCAAGAAAATCAAGAACTATATTACTAGCTATGATCTATATCAGTACAATAAGTTTACAAATCAAGTACCAGTTGATTTACTATAACCACTACCAATTTCTACTAAAAAATTCAAGTAAGTCACTATGGACTTTATAACTCAACTACCATGAACTCAATCTGATACTGATGCTATTGTTGTATTTATTGACTGCCTGACCAAGACTATAGTTGTTGAACCAACCACTACTAATACTACTATACCTGATATTGTAAAGATCTTCTTCAAGTCTATCTTCTATCACTATAGTCTGCTATGAGTAATTATCAATGATTATGACCTCAAGTTTACTAGTTACTTCTAGCAAACTCTCTTTAAGACCCTGAGAATCCAATTGGTTATATCTACTGCCTTCTATCTACAAACTGATAGACAAACCAAGAACATGAACAGAACTCTAGAACAGATGCTTAGAAACTATGTTTCTTATAAATAAGATAATTGAGACCACTATCTGACTTATGTAGAGTTCATATACAACAATGCTGTCCAATCATCTACTGGTCTTTCTTCTTTTCAGTTACTCTATGGTCAAGATCCCAAGACCTATGCAAGTCTAGTCTTTTTTTAAGAAAAGCAGTCAAATATAAGTTCTTACCACCAAGAGCCTTATAGACAAAATGGACAAACTACACAAAATTACTACTGTAAATCTTCAGAAGGCTCAACAGTATCAAGCCAAGTATATTGATAAGAAATATCATAATGTCACTTATACTATTAGAGATCAAGTCCTACTGTCTATCAAGAATCTCAAGATACAATCTCAAGTCAACTGTTTATTGAACAAGTTCCAACCTAAGTATATTGAACCTTTTGAGATTACTGAATAAGTCTCCACATTCTCCTATCACCTCAAGCTATCTAAAACCATAAGAGTATATCCAGTCTTTCATACATCACACCTCAAGATCTGGAACCAGTCATTGCTCTACTCTGGTCAAATTTCCAAGCCATCTGCTTCTGTAATTATTGAAGACCATATTGAGTACAAAGCTGAGAAAATCCTTAAAAATAAATCTGCTACCACTGTCCTAAATACTTAGTCAAGTAGATGGACTACTCTGAATATGATACTACTTGGGAACCACTGGTCAATCTCAAGAACTCTCAAGATCTAGTTTAAGACTTTGAGGTAAAACATATTATCTAATCCATATAGTAACTTTCTTGGATTATCAACAACCTATGGCAATAACCAGTGCCTTATATATTGGAAGTTTATTTTGTAACCTTAGAATTAGCAGAATATTTAATGAATAAGAAGTTTACTAAAATAAACTACTAGCTAAATTTGAATT
The DNA here is from genome assembly GCA_003990745.1 of Jimgerdemannia flammicorona. Classification (NCBI taxonomy): domain Eukaryota; kingdom Fungi; phylum Mucoromycota; class Endogonomycetes; order Endogonales; family Endogonaceae; genus Jimgerdemannia; species Jimgerdemannia flammicorona. The sequence goes on along the minus strand of RBNI01002499.1, from coordinate 5,890 downwards.
CCTTCCAGTTGATTAGTCTAATAATAGGCCCTCTGCCCTATATAAGGATGACCAATTCCTGTCAATGCACTAATATAAGTTTGAGAAATTTTGGTTAAGTATATCTAGTCTTATATTATCTAAGAACTCAATGAGGATGTTAGTTCTTAAGGAGAGAGGAAAATAATAATTTCACAGTCATATTTAGTCTTAGTATATTTTTATATCTTTTAGTTAGTCTTTTTTTATCATTTCTTAAATATTCTACTATGTTCCACCACCTTCTACTTGCTTAAAAATCTCCTCTCAGCACTCAGACACTACTAAAACATTCTTGTCTTTCCTTGACACTAAGCATCTTGCTTAGCTAGTTATAGAACCTTTCAGAATATTGTAGAATAATATTAGTCAGCTTTGCCAAGAATCTATTTCTTGGTATTTCTCTTTCTTTCCAAGATCCTTTCAGATCTTTCTTTCAGATTATGTATAAATATTCTTATTCTCTATCTGAATAAAGCTTAGAATATTTTCTTTTAGAAATTTTTTAAGAATACTTAAACCTTTAAGTATCTCTCTGAGCTACTTTAAACTCATCATCCTTTCACCTGTAACATTTGGGTGACACAAGACTCTGACAACACTTTCGGCAACAACTTCAAGTATCGGTGCTCTCAAGATGGCGAGCAATATGCATTCTGGTGAGTATACTGGGCAGGGGGGCTCCAGTGCCTTTGACTGGCAATATGTGGGGGGAGGTAGGGATGCTGGTCTTGGTATGCCGAGAACTTCGATGAGAGGACGTGGGGCTGGAGGGGGTGGCAGAGGCGGTGCAAGGCCACAGAGGGGAGGGAGGATGACCTTTGCGGATAAGGTCAGAATGGGGAAGCAGGTGACGGGACTGGATGGCTGGCTGGAGCTGGGGAAGGCAGCTGTACCCTCGAGTGGCAAGGAGGCCTCTCCACTGGGGGGACAGCGTAGGGAGGCTGGAGGAGTAGTGGCTGAGGCTGTGACTGTTGATGGCGGTGTGACGGGCAATCTGGAAAAAAATCCAGATGTGACAGCTGATGGGGACCTGGACAGGGGAGCGGCGCGGGATCTGGGGACCTGGCAGATGGTGTGACGGGCCTCGTGGCGGCCCCATTACTCAAGAAATCGAGATTGGAATTCGCTGTCACACTGTGCTTCCGAGGCTTGGCATTGATGGCAAAAATGGTGCTGGGGCTGTTGGCGAGCGAGGTGAAGGGGGCAGCCTCGGTTAAGTTTTTGAAAAAGCTAGAGGCGGTCAAGGTGGGGTTTGAAGAGGAGGAGTCGCTGCTGGAGGCGGTGGAGAAGGGTGTGGTGGTTGGAGGGATCTTGGTACCAATGGCGAGGTGTATGCGCTGGAATCCCTGGGTGGTTCATCTGGTGATTGTGGACTTGCCGACGGTGAAGAAGGAGGAGGCAAGGAGGCTGGTCACTGAGGTGTTAAAGGAGTATGGCAAAGTAGTTGATATTGGATTCAGGGTGTGGGAGGGGACTGAGCTCAGGACGGAAGATGTGGATGTCTGGTTGAGGTTGTTTGGGATGGAGAATACTGGGAAGGCTAGGGACTGGCCAGTGGCGTTGAAGTGGGGCACGGTGGAGTGCAAGGTCTCGAGGGTGAAGGGGTCGGAGGAAGAGGAGGAGGACCTGCTGGAGGCACTTGAGGACTTGGCTGGGGTGGTGGAGAGGTGGCAAAGGGCTTGGAGGGCGTATGAGGCTAGGATGGTGGTCGAGGTGATTGAGGGCAAGAAGGTGCGAATGGACAAGGTGCTCTGGGAGAAGGCAAAGGGGAGACAGCTACAGAAGGACTTGTTGGCCAGTTTGGATGGAGGCCACAGGGCAGGGGCTACAGAGGAAGGCACTGGAGTGAGTGCTAGCATCTGGGCAGAGGCGGGGCGGCAAGGGGGGAAGACAAAGGAGAGTGGGGGACAGGGGCCAGAGGAGGCTGGGGTGGACATGGCGATGGCAGAAGATATTCCAATCCAGTATGGTGTTCCCAAGGTGAGAGAGGGGGAGTTGGAGGATGTGTCGGAGGATGGGTGGGATGAGTCTGTGCAAACGGAGGAGAGGAAGGAAGAAGAGGCAGATGTGGAGCAGGCAGCCAAGGTAGTTGGAGGGTAGAGGTGGCTATTGAGGGCGCTACGAAATGTGGCAGCTGAGGAACTGGGCGAGATCGACTTCCAGGTGATCAGTGAGGAATTCTGGGGGTGAGTGCTGCGAGGGGAGGAGGTTGTGAGGAAGCTGAGAGATGAGATGATGGCAGCCCTTCTGAAGGCAGAGGAATATGAGGTCACTGAGGCAAGGGAGATGACACTCTTGGGTATAGCTAACGAAAGGGCAGCCTATCTGTGGGGGCTGCAGAAGGGACTGGAGAAGTGGCAGATGGTGTGCGAGAAGCATCGGGCATCAATAGAGATGGTGGATGGGGAGGACTGTGTGGAACTATTGGTGGCTCTGGATGAACAGCAGATTGTGGAAAATGAGATTGTGGCAGAAAGGAACCTGGATCTGGCTGGAGAGGAAGTGAGCATGGAATTGTAGATGGAGAGATATCAACTTTATCAATTACTTCATTATGAATAGTACAACTAACATTTTTTCTTTGAATGTCAATGGGCTTCGAGGGACTGGGAGGCGACGTATGATTTTTGAATGGCTGAAGAAACAGGAGGTGGATCTCTTTTTACTTCAAGATGTACAGTGTGAGGGGGAGGAAGATGGACTAGAATGGACAAGAGAGTGGGGTGGGGAGGCATTTTGGCAGGGTAAAGTAGGGATCTTGGTTAGAAAGGGGAAAGGGGACATTGCGGACACTGGACACTGGGGTAGTAGATTAGTGTGGGGGACGTGGCGGAGGCCTGGATGGAACTCAATTGTAGTTGGATCTTGTTATTGCCTGGCTGAGAGAGGGACCTGAGTGGCGTGGATTGGGAATCTGCAGGATTCTGGGCTCTTGGTTGAGGCTGGGGTGGATTGTCTAGGGGGGGACTTTAATATGGTACGGGAGAGTAGACTGGACTGAACTGATGGAGGATGGGGTGTGACAGGCAGGAGTGGGGGATTGGCAGAATGGGAAGAGGTGGAAAGACTCAGCTCACTGGTGGACACTATGTGACTTCAGGATGGGGACTGGCGTCTATATACTCATTGGGTGGGAGGACTTGGAACTAGGATTGATTGGGTGCTGACTGCTGAGTGTTGGGGCAATACAGTTTGGGAGACGATGGAGGTAGAGTGGTGCCCTTGGTCAGACCACTGGGGTATTCGGGGTGGTGGGAGGTTTGGAGGGAGCGGAGAGGGGCCAGGGCATTGATGGCTGAACTCTTCCCTGCTGGATGAAGTGGACCTGTGGAATGCATGGGTGGTAGAGGTATGATCCAAGGTTAATGATTGGAGGCGAGCAGGGATGGGGATTGGAGACAGGTGGCGTAGACTGAAATCTGAAGCTCAAAGGTTCTGGGGGGAAGTGGGGAGGGAGCGGGGTGCGCGGCGGAGGAGACAAGTCTGATGGACTTCTAGGAGACTTGAAAGGCTACTTCTGGATTGGGCTGGAGTACTGGAGGTGGAGGAGGAGTTGGATTGGAAGGCTAAGCGGGCTAGACTAGAAGTGGGGGAACTGCAGGATTTGTTAAGGAAGGAGGAAGCAGTGCAGGCTCAGGCTATGGTGGCCAGGCTATGGTGGCAGGGATTGGAAGAAGGAGAACGGCCTACAAGGTTTTTGTCCCACCTCCTTCATGCGAGGGGAGCAAGACACAGGTGGGAAGGAGTTCTTAATGATGAGGGAGAAATGGTATTGGGTGTGCAGGGGATCCTTGAACAGCTGAGCACTCGTTGGAGTAACCTCTGAAGTGAAGAGGAAGGAGGGGAGGTGGAGCAGGACATTGAGTGGCATCTGGAAGAGTGGCACCCAAGTCCTGCAGCAGGATTGGGGGAGCTTGGTCGACCAGTTATGGGAGAGGAGATCCTTCGAGTTCTGGCATCAATGACCCTGGGGACTGTGCCAGGGGAGGATGGTTTGCCTTGGGACTTTTGGAAACATATGGCAGCTGTAGAGGAGGCTCTGGAGGAGATGTCGCTGATATGTGATACAGTCATCAGTTCCGGAGAATGGATTGGAGGGCAGCAGTTGGGGCTGGTATCACTATTGTACAAGGACAAAGGGCGTAAGGAGGACTGGAAGAATTGGAGACCGATTATGCTACTAGATATGGACTGCAAGCTGGTCACCAAAATTCTGGTGGCGAGGCTACAAGGTGTGGCCCAACAGGTGCTAGGGAAGGAGCAGAGAGGCTTTGTTGGGGGCCGACTGATCCAAGATGGCACGGCGTGGGTTCACGGGGTTATTGAAGGTGCTAGGGCTGCAGGGGTGGATGGCCGCTTGGTCTTTCTGGACCAGGAGAAGGCCTATGATAGGGTTTGGAGAGTGTGGCTGGAGAAGGTGTTGGAGCACATTGGAGTACCGGTGGGTATGTGTAGGTTATTGATTGGATTACTGGAAGGGAGTAGGGCTGCGATTCTGACTAATGGACATAGGGGGGCCTCTTTCCCCTTGGGGAGGGGGGTGCTGCAGGGAGATCCGTTGTCACCCATCCTTTACACCTTCGCCTTGGAGCTGTTGTTGGATAGGATCCGGCATAGAGTTGGTGGATTGAATATCTTAGGCATCAATTGGAAGGTGGGGGCCTTTGCAGATAATATGGTGGTTGGGTTGGGTTCAGTGGTGGATGTGGCTCGGCTCAAGGAAATAGTTGAGTAGTATGAGAGGTGTTCTGGAGCGAAACTCAACTGGCACAAGTGTGAGACAATGGTCCTTGGAGAAGGAATTGTAGGGGGGGACGTCATTGGAACAATTGTCCCAGCTGGAGGAGTGGTATAGTACTTGGGTATCTATTTCTCGGTGTATGGCTCTCTACTTCCCAAGGAGTGGTGGGAGCGCAAACTGGTAGAATGGGGGAGAGTACTGACGAGCTGGGGTAGTAGACAGGTGTCACTGGCAGGGAGGGTAACTGTTCTGAATGTGTATTGGATGCCGAAGCTTTGGTATCTGGGCTACCATTTGGACTTCCCTAAGTGGGTGGTTAAAAGGCTTCTCAAGATGGCCCGCTCTTGGCTCTGGGCTGGCCGCCGGAGTCAGATTGGCTGGGAGGTACTTGCACTCTCTGTGGATCATGGAGGACTTGGCCTGGTGGACTTTTCCAAGAGGCTACTCTGCTTGAGGGCATGGTGGATGAGGAGGGCCAGTGAGTTGAGAGGAGGAGAATGGGTACCACTTATGCAGCATTTGTGGGAGGTGAGGGTGTCGCCACAGGATGGTTCAGGAGATCTACTGTCCTTGGTGGCATTGGATGGTAGCTGGAGGATGCAGTACAAAGGATTCTGGTGGGGAGTGGTAGATGGGGCCCATCGCATTGGGATCCGGTGGCGAGGCACCGAAGGGGATGAGGACTGGGGGCCAGAGATGTGGAGGTGGGACAGACTCCTGTTGGGAGGGAATCTGGTTGAAGACTTCTGATTAGAGGAGGGCATGGAGTGCCTTAGGGGTCTGGGACAGGACCTGTGGCCGGAGGCCTGGCAAGGGGCCGGGATCGGGGAGAGATGGGACTGGGCAGGCATCTGGTCTTGGATCAAGGTGGTGTCGAGGTGGCTCCCACCAAAATTCTGGGTGGCATGGTGGAGGCTACTGTGGCGAAATGTGATGCTTAACTTTAGGGCTGGCTATCTGGTGGAGGGTGGGGTCTTTGATTGTGAGGAGTGTCATAATGTAGGGCAGGAGGGTGGGGTGGTACAGACTCCTGAACATTGGCTGGGGGAGTGCGAGAGTATGGAGAACTTTTGGAGGGTAGTTGGGGGGAGATTGGGAGTGCCAGCGCCTGACCCTGAGGAGGGGGGG
>RBNI01002498.1:0-18313 GCA_003990745.1 Jimgerdemannia flammicorona | reverse complement strand
AAAAAAAAAAAAAAAAAAAAATTGGTGATTTCTACCAACATTCCTTATCTATGTATGTTCATTGCATTACTTTTTCAACCTATTTTCGAGCTTTTAAGCAGGGAAATCGAGCATTTTTCGGTTCCTAGATAGCAATCTGAACATTGCAGTGGGATCTGCAATGGTTATAACTTAGTTTTCTTTACATTCTAGTTTACATATCTTGTTGAGCGAGAGTGTTGAAATTCCTAGAATTTGGGTTATATCTCAATATGTGGTGGCACAGCCAATCTTTGGATATGTTATCAATCTAGAATGCGTAAAAGCGCATAAGCTGGGATCAATAAACAGCGCCCTCTCTCTCACTCTCTCCATTCCAAGTATTCTACAATAGACAGTAATGATTGCTGCCATTATGGTTACCTGAGCTGTGAGATCTAGATTCTGTTGGTTTGTCATGTTGTTTACTGGAGGTGGTTGGACTGCTGGTAGTGATGTTACTAGTACTACTTGAGGTACTGGTACAGAGTGTGAGGGTGTTCTTTGAGTCTGTGTAAGTTGCTGGAGTAGTAGTTGTGGGTCTGGAGTAAGAGCTCAATAGATAGCTGTTTGTTGCTGTGTAAGTGTATTCTGTCCTAATAGAGATGTGTCACCTTCAGTGGTATATCTGGGATCAAATTTACTAAGATACTCCTCCTCCTTTTCAGTTTGGTCTCCATGTAGTTGGGTTTGCTCAGCTTCGAAGTAGATAGAATCAGTTGTATATTGGATTTCAGATAGACTTAATTCAAAGTCAAGTTCAGGTTCAGTATTGGTTTCAGGTTCAGGTAGGGCTGTAGCTGGGCCTGCTTCTGGTTTGGTGTCAGGTTGTTGATGGAGAGTTTCTCTTGCTTCTTTCTTAAGAATATAGTGGGCCTTGCTGTTCTAGAATCAGTAGTATAATGCAGTCTTAGTCCTGGTGTGGTGAAAATTGGTAGAGTTGAGCCACTTGACTACAGAGGCTTGAACTTCATGAGGGACTAAGGCTAGAAAGACTGCTGATAGTTGTCCTAGGTTGCTCGGATTTGTGGAGCTAATAAAACTTTTGTTGAGAAGAGTAAAGAAGGCTTCTATAAGACCCTCTTTGTCTTGACTTGCAGGGTGTAGAGCAAGGAGTTCAGTGAATAGGATTTTGCCTATCTGTTGATTTAATTGAAGTACTTCTTTCTTTGAATGAAGTTTGTCCCACTTGTTGCAGGTGTGGAGGTCAAATTGTCCTTGTACATCAGGTTCAATTCTCTCCAGATTGTCAGATGGTTCAGTATAAATTCCAGTTCAGAGGTTGGGCTTTATACCAACTTGTAGGAATTCTCAGAGGGGTTTGTAGTGGGGTGAGGAAATATCTTGAAGTGGAATTGGATTGTAAACTGCTGCTACTAAGTTGTAAGAGGGTTACTTGTTAGAGTAACTGTTATGTAGTTCTGGAAGGGTTTTCTGGAAGTTCTGGATATTCTGGAAGACTGTTTTCTTAAGGTCAAGATCAATTTCATATGGAGTATATCCTCTATGCTTATTGATTTCAAGATTGAGTTGACGTCTCAACCAAAGTCTCTTTTTTGGACTAGTTCTGGATGTTCAGGATTTTCCATATTTCAGGAAGTTCAAGAAACTAAGACCAGCTTAGTTGAATTAGCATATTGCTGCAGACAATACCCAATTAGAAAATTTCATGACAGGGTTAGGAGTGGAACTTAATGGGGAGCAGATTTACTTAAGAGTAGTTTGTGGGTTATTAAATAGGTTTATTCACTATTCATGATATTGCTATGCTAGAAGTATTTGTATGAAGGGATATTGTGGGGAAGTGTTCAGGAGTGTTCTTGTATATTTGAGTCTGAGATTCTGAGGTCTGGGGGAGGGGGTATTTATACTAGTGAGAGACTATCTGGGCTATGCTGAATATAGATGTAGCACTTAGTACCTTACTGAGTCAGAATACAGTCACATAGTATAAGTGTGATCTGATATGTCAAGAGATCGTCTGACTGCTGAGTCAGTTCACAGTCATGTTATACAAGGCTAATCTAACTATGCTATAACTTACTAAGCTATTTATAGATTAGACACTGTCTGGGTAGTCTTTGATGACATCATCTCTGATGAAGTAGTTGTCTAGAAAGAGTGGTTTGCAGATTAATTCTTCTTGTTTGCTGAGGTAGTAATACATTGGGACTTCATCACTATCCCACAGGATAGCATCATCTGTCTCATATGCTGAGTATGGAGTTGATAGGTGAAGGAGTGATGTATCATCTTTACTTTCATTGGATTTGCTGTCTGCATATCTTTTATAGGTTATAGCACTATAAGTCATGGGGTTGTAGTAAGCTAGCAGCTGTGATTCATGTTGCTTGTACTCAGGTGGCAGAGTTGTTGGTTCGATCTTGAGAGTTGTCTAAAGGTACAGGATATGTTCTCCTGTCTCTTTGTTATAGTTGAAGTAATTGAGAGTAAATGTAAGTTAGTATTTATACCAGTAGTCATTGTCCCAATAGATCTCATAGGTAGTTATGAACTATTACAAGTTCATTGGCAAGGTTGGTGGGATGATCAGGGTGGCAGAGATCCTTAGCTCAAGGTCATATCGGCATCAGAGGGATCATTGTCTTCTGCTTCATCTTCATCAAATCAGATTATATCATAGACATCCTTCATGACATATCTGACTTGAGGCATTTGTAGGATATGGTCATCAGGGTGTAGGAAGGTTCTGTCTATGGTCTGAATGTATTCAAGATACTTGTGGTTGAGTTTTTGTATTATATCATCAATTTGGCCATAGGACAGATTTTGACCATTTCGGTGGTAGTAACTTAGAGGCAGGGAATAAAGATGCTATACTTATAGAAGAGTTCTTAATGTTTGTGGGTGATGAGTTTCTGGTATTGGGACATCTGGGTAATATCTGTGTCATGGTGGTGTTTGACCATATCTTCTAGAAGGTGGCCAATCTGGTAGTAGCTTGAGATTTGTCTAATTCAGTGGGCTTCACTAAGTATGTTTAGGGTATTCCATCAGGCTTCTACAAAGTAGAGAGGTACTAGGCTATGGATATTCATAAGGGGCAGAGGGGGTGTGGCTTGGTTGACAATGATATTCCAAATGTCAGCACAGATGTAGTTGTAGATCTCAGTAGTCATATTTGTATATGTTCAGAAGTTGTAGTTGTTGTTTGTTTTGGTTCTCTGTTTCAGTATGTCTCAGTGCTCAATATATATGTATTTAGTCCTGATTGGTAAGATTCTGTTTGTGTAAATCTTGTATTCTATGACTTTGTGTGCTATGACTTCAGTTTGACTCAGCTTCGTGATCATGCAGGTGATTTCCAGATTTGTTTGGAGGTCATGTGTGATTTTGGTGGCTTGTTCAGAGGGTGACATGTGATTTCAGTGGCTTGGAGATTGTGTACTTACATGGTGGCTTTTGGGAAAGGGTCTCTTGGCAAAGTTGTATCAAAGACTGGCTTCATTTGTATGAATAAATTATTGCAAAGTTGTGTCAGAAACTGGCTTGAGCAAGGTGGCTTTCTCTTGGATAGTAGAAACTTGGGTTCTTTAGGCTTATCTGGCAAGTATACCAATAACAATAATTCCAAAGGTGGTGAAGTTCTTCACTCAAACTTGGTGGCAAAATCAGCTTTGTATTGGAAAGTGGATCAGAGTGGGAATAAGGAGACTAATGCTCAATCATTAGAGACTTCTTTGGTTTGCACTTCAATTTGGACTAAGGTTTATTCACTCTTGTCTCTGGAGTATTTTATATAGGTTGGTTGCTATCTGGTTGCTATGTGGCTAACTATAGATTTGCTACTTATGGTAGGTATACAGAGTCTATACAGTATACAGAGTCTGTACAGGTAAACAGACTCTATCTGGTATGTCTGGCTAATTATAAGTATGGTGGGCATGAGTAACTATAATATACTGGAAGTTATGTTATGCTGGGAGCCCATGTCATCTGGTTAAATATACTAATTGTTCACATTATCTGATTAAGTTATAATTTAGGTGGTACATTTTGGTTTGTTACATCAGCCCCCATTGAAGGATAGTCTGTCTCAGACTATTCTTCAGTCATCATTCCAATAAGCATAAGCAGCTTCTATATCTATACCTATTCTATCATCTTTATTGTCTATACTAGGGTCACTCTATTCTATGGACTCTTCTTCTTCTTCAGAGAATAGAATTTCAATGGAATTGATGAGGCTCAAATAGGTAATAGGGTTCATTCCTTAAATATCATTCAGGGATAACTGTGCCTGTATCAGAGCTGTGATATTTTATTTGTAAATAGTGTATAGTCTGTCCGCAGCAGTAGTATCTCTTCTGGTCAGATCTGTGGTATTCCTGATATAGGTCTGCTCTGGGGCTGGAAGGTTCTACAATTGCTCACCAATTGCATAATAGGCCTGCAGTTGGTGGACTTATAGTAGGCATCTGGCCAGAGTGAGATTTTCTTGGTAAACTTGGATCCTCTGAAGGGGGTTTCCATTAGCTTGACCAAATTGAGATAAAGGAACTGGTAGGGCCTGGAAGGAGCTGAGGACTAATGTCTGGAGATGCTGATCAATTCTTTGACTTATGGTGTAGAGGGAAGATATAGTTTAAGGTAATTGATATATACTGGTGTTCTCAGAGTTCATCCATCCATGTTTCTTAAATAGATGCTGGTTCCTCTGATATTGTATACAAGATAAGATCCTTCCCATTTGGGCTCCAGTTGAGGGGTCTCAGAGATAGTTGATTCCTCTTCTTCCTGTAGGGTCTAGGGCTTTCATGAAGTTGGTGGCATCTTCTACTCATTCCTGGTGGGTTGTATATCTGATAAGAGCTAGGATGTCTTCTCCTAAATTATAGATCTTGAGGGTCCTTCTCTCTGGCTTTTTGGTCTGGCTTTTTCAGATCTGGCTTCAGTTATCTCCTTTCTTCAAAGTGTGGATCGCAACATCATGACTGAGATAGATCTTCTGATGTCTGCAATCTTGGCAATCTGAGTGTCTTCTATAATTGCAGTATTCCATTGCTCAGAAATGATGTTCCCAGTTATTGATCTCTTGTTATCTCGGGAATTGATACCCATCTTGGTCATAAGTTGGTGGAAGAGTAGACAAGGGGTATACTTCTGTCTGGGTGAAGAGGCCTTGTCCTCTGAATCAGCTTTGCAACTTGGTGGTAACTTCTTGGAAGATGGTTGACTGTGCAACTGTGTTTGGGAGTTCTGATCTCTGGGGTCTCTATCTCTCCTGTTGGTCTAGTAGATAGCACTGATAGCAATAGTTTTGGGGAGAGTGGAAGACCATTTGGTGTGGACATCTTCTTAGCCAAAATGCTCTTTCTTAGTGGGTTTCTTTCTTAGAAATGGTGGAGATTGTGCTGGGTCCTTATTTCATATTCCAAGAGTCATTGTCTTCAGGTAGTGTCCAGTGAGGGTCATCCCAGGGAATGAGTTCAGGGACTTCTTCTTCTTTAGGTACTTCTTGTTCAGGAACTTCTTAGTCAGGAACTTCTTCTTCCTCAAATAATTCTTGTCTCCAAATTGCTTGCACTTCTGCAGATTTGGCTGCAGGTATTTCTGGAACATATCTGCATTTCTTCTTCTTCTTTCTACACTCTGAGCAGACTGTACCAGGTAATTTTCTTGTTCCCATGATCTTGGAGGAATGCTCAAATACTTGTGTTTCTTGAGACAGATAGGGCATCTTTTGATTTCTTCTGCAATAGCTCTAATAGTAATAGGAATGGTGTTCTTAGCCCATACATTGTCTTCTGGTCTGTCATCCACCAGGTTAATTCAGGGATTGAGTCTGGGATCATTTCCATCTTCAGATTCTTCTTCTTCTTCTGTGGTAGATTCTTCACTACTGGCATATTTCTCCTAAATAGTGACTTTCTTTTTCTTCTTTGATTGCTCATAGCTGGTCACCTTAACTCTATACTTCTTGCCTCAGTAGTCAAACTTGAGTACCTGTTGACCAATGTCAATAACTGCATTCATTTCCTTCATCTAGTTGGTGCCAAGAATCATGTCATAGGTAACAGCTTCGGTGACAATAGCTTTTGGGATGAAGAACTGAATGTGTCCAAGAGAGATAGTGATATTTCATACTTCTTCAAGGGGTTGAGTTTGGGCTCTATCTGCTACTATAATGCTAAGGTTGGATGGTCCATCAATGGGCCATTGGAGGGTGTCCAGGAACTGTTTGGCAATAATACAGATAGCTGCTCCTGTGTCTATGAGGATTTTCACTTTTTGTCCTTCAATATCTCCATATAGATAGGTGCTGACATATCTTTCAGCTGCTTGGACAGGGATAGGAACTGATTATTGCCATGGGATTGGAACTTGGCCAGTGCTAGACCTGGTGGTTCTCAGCAATTTGTTTTGGACTCCAGCTAGTATCAGTTGCAGAAACTGCAGTAGAGGGACTTCCATCTTGGTCTCTTGAATCTTCTGCCAAGCTTCATTGTAGATGTCTCTAGACATGGTCTTTGGGGTGTACTTCTTCTTGGACTTTGGGGCAGCAGGTTCCCATTCTTCTTGTTTCATTTCTTCATCTTCTGGTAGTAGCTCATTTGTCTTAGGAACAAAAGGTGAGGGGGTTCAGGGAGGTATTTCTACCTGCTCCTCTTCATGTTCTTCATCTTTCTCTTAGATGATTCTTCTGCTGATATTCCTGGATGGCCTTCCTACAGGTCTCTTCCTTTTCTCTACTGGATACACTGTTTTCCAAGTAGTAACTTTAGTAGGGTACAAGTCTAGGTTACTGTAGTCTTTACTGTTGCTTGCTTCTTTGAAATCTTCAACTGGATGGGCTTCAGTCTTCTTATACTGAGTGTCATTCCTTCAGTTTGATGGTTCTGAGTCCCTTCAGTCACTTTTTTTGTTATCACATTCAGTGACATAGTGTCCAAATTGTCTACAGTGGAAGCATTGGACTTGGGCTCTGTCTTGAACAGAGTATCTTCTTTCTTCTTGCTGGTAATTCTTGTTATCTCTGGGTAGATAACCTTGGCTCCTCTGTGGTAGGTATCCTCTGTTGTCTTGGTAGCTCTAATTTTTGCATGTGGTGAGTTTTTCAATCTGTCCAACCAATCAGTCTAACTTGGAACTGAGGTCTTGGATTTTACTTCTGTTCTTCTTTTCTTCTTTGGCTGGCCTTCTTTCTTCAGATCTTTCTTGTCCTTGAAGAAATCCTTATAGGGCTTTAACCAAGATATCTTCTTTATCTTCTTTCTTGTCATGATTACTTCAGGTAGCTTCTTGTCTGACATCAAAGAATTCTTGGACTGCATCTACTTACTCTTCGGACCTTCTGATGCCTAGGGTGCAGACATGCTGGGCAATGTTTGGAGGAATTCCATTCATGAAGGTCATTGGACCTATGATGTCCTGGTTGGTGGCATTGAACCCAGCAGTATACATTCTCTTCAGGATTCTTGTGAAGAAGACTCTGGGCAATTCTCTAAGATTCATCTTCATCCCCATGATGGACTCTTGAGCCTTGTGGTGGGATTCATTTCCTGCATACTTTTCAATAAACCAGTAGACCATGGCCACATATTCTAGCTCATAAGACATTGCTGTTTATATCTGTCTTGCCAGTTCTGAATTTGGGTCATTTGCTGTTTGGTGGAAAATTCCCCTGGCTGGTTCTCTGAGTTGAACCTTATAGATGGCAATTTTTCTTTTATCTGAGAGATTCCTCAAGGCTGCAATTTCTTCAATTCCATCAAGAAATTCTCTGGGGTCTTCCTCTGGATATCCTGCAAAGGTTGGCAATGAGGTGGCCATTTTATCATCACTTTCTTCTGATTCTGGTTCTGGTTCAGATTCTAATTCTGATTCACTTTCTGAGCTGTCACTGGAGATAGGAGTGCTTGGGTATCCTGATAATGGTGGTCTGAATCTTGGATGAAGTGGAATGAGTCTAGGTATTCTTGTAGGAGTTACTTTCAACTCTACAAGAGGTTGTGGTAAAGGTTCTATTGGTGAGATTGATGAGACTGGTATGGGGTGTCTGGCTGTAAGATCTCAGGCTTGTGTAATAAGATCTTCTAGTTTTTGTGCAAGTTCTTCAAAATCTCCAACTGGGTCACCTGTGTTGTCTGGTTAATCTGATTGGAGATTTCAGGCTATACTGCCTTCTGGTTCTGGTTGGGATCCTTCTGATGCTGGGTAGTTGGCAAGTCTTGATGTGATTACTTCTCTTCCTGTCCAGATGCTAGTAATAACTAGTTCTTCTATAGTGGCAGAAATTGGTATTGTATCAAATGTATCCAGTTTGACTGTGGGTTCTTGTAAGCTGAAAAGTCATGTTAATTTTGAAATCTTCTCAGTTAAGCCCCCAAATGTAATATGCCTGACTCAATGGAGGTAAATTACAAGATTGGGGATTGATGTAGTTTGGCTTGAGCCCCCAGTTACTTTGTCAAAAAGCAACAAAATGTTCTAAGATTCCTGAGGTCCTTGGTGTTTAGTGGTATAATAGTCAAAGCTGGATATCTGTAAGCAATTTTCTTATTGAGATGGTTCTCTGGGTGTAGTGGCGATTTGTATGTGAATGGACCTCCTTCTTGGGTCAACTGGGAATTAGTAGAAATTCATATATAGTGTAATGATCTTCCTTATGCATAATGGTCTGGCAATTTGGTAGTTTTTCTTCTTGAGTAGTGGGTAATCTCTGTATGACAATCTCCATATAGCATGATGATTTCTAAAAGTATGTGATTTCTGGTAGAACAATCTTGGCAGACTTCTCAATTTAGTACAGATTCTCCTAAATTAGTGGGGTTCTTGTATATTATTGAGAATTGTACTAGTGGCAGATTCTTCTATACCAGGCTTACGAGAACAAATGAATAACTCAGATATTGCAGATTCTTCCTAACTAGTAGCTCTCTGTAAAATAACTTAAATGGCATAGATTCTTCTGAATCAGACTCTTCTGGAAATAATAACTCAGATGTCATAGATTCTTTCTGAATCAGCAGAGTTTTCTGGAAATGCAGATAACTCAGAAATGGTGGCTTCAACTGGGAAACATGCTGGCAGCTTTTGGGAAAGGGTCTCTTAGCAAAGTTATGTCAAAGACTAGCTTCATTTGTATGAACAAATCACTGTGAAGTTGTATCAGAAACTGGTTTGAGCAAGGTGGCTTTCTCTTGGGCAGTGAAACTTGGGTTCTTCAGGCTTATCTGGCAAGCATACTAATAACAATAATTTCAAAGATAGTGAAGTTCTTTACTTGAACTTGGTGGCAAAATCAGCTTTGTATCAGAAAGTAGACCAGAGTGAGAATAAGGGGACTAATGCTCAATCTTTAGAGGCTTCTTTGGTTTGCACTTAATTCAGACTGAGGTTTATTCACTCTTATCTCTGGGGTATTTTATATAGGTTGGTTGCTATCTGGTTGCTATGTGGCTAACTATAGATTTGCTACTTATAGCAGATATATAGAGTCTGTATGGTGTACAAAATCTGTACAGTATACAGAGTCTGTATGGTATACAGAGTCTATACAGATAAACAGACCCTATCTGATATGTCTGGCTAATTATAAGTATGGCAGGTATGAGTAACTATGATACACTAAAAGTCATGTCATGCTGGGAGCCCATGTCATCTGGTTAAGTATGCTAATTGTTTATGTCATCTGGCTAAGTTATAATTTGGGTGATACATTTTAGTTTGTTACAATAGAAAGAGAATGAAGAAGAGATAATATAATTAATATATATAGATTGTTTTGGATAATTTTGCTATATCTGACTACTAAAGAGATTAAAGATCTGACCTGGGTCCATTTAGTTATAATAAACCCTATATCTCAAGATACTTATATGGGGCGTGCTGCAACAAAACCAGACAAAGTGAACATGAGATCATTTTTTTAAATCACGCAAAAATTTTATCCGCTAGCTAGGAATTACCGCAAGAAACCAATGCTGAATAGAATGCAATTATAACATCTTCAATGCCATGTTTAAGCTGCATAATTCCAACCGCTAATGTGCGTAGTGCAGATACATGATTCTGTCGTCGAGGATGTACAGGGGATGCTTTACATATCATTCATTTTGCAATCCCAAATCACAATCTGAGATTTCTACCTTATTACCATCTTCAAGCCAGCGGGCACACATACGCATTTGCTTGAAGGCTAAATCATGCCAGAAGTGGGCAACATTAAGACCTCGATTCAATTCATCGTCATTCTGCCAAACGGGTAGCGTTGTCGCATTGTCCAAACATGTAAAGTGTATGACCCAAATTTCAGGGTTGTCAAAACGCGATCCGTATTTGAGTGCCTTAGCGAAGTGCTTTTGAACATCTGCCTCAACTCCTGAAGCCATCAGCTCAAGTATGATCATCGGTTGTCGATTAATGCTTGTCGAGATGACGATGTCGAAGTATTCGTGGTCGAGTTTTGATGTCGGGTCAATTGGATCCGTCTCTGTCACTACATGCCACTGACCAGTGACTCCCATTTCGTAGTCCTCGACAAGCCAGTTCATGAAAACCCTATACAGTTCTGAGTCATAAACACTTTCTCGGGGGACATCCTGTAATGGTTTTCCTTCCACCCTCCCGTATTTTGGCGTTTTGAATGCGCGTGTAACCGCATTACGAAGGATATCTTTGTTGAAGTAGTGGACAGCAGTCATCACGATTTTCAAGATGTCATAGGTTCCATTCGTTCGTTTAACTGGAGCTGTCTTGGGGCAAGCGGTGTCGAGACAAGGCAGAATGCGTTGCCGGATTAGGGCATCCACATAAGGTGAAGACATCTTGAATTTCAATTCGTTTCCGGTGCCTTCGACGGGGAGTAAGACGCCTTCGCCCACAAGGAAGTTCGCCAGGTCACGTTTAGCGGCGCTCCGGATTTCAACATTACCACAGAAACCCAAAAAGTATGTACGAAGAAGATTGTTGGCCTCCCAACTTTCTGCCCTGAGAGACTTTAACATCTTGTCAAACGTGCGGTATTCTGCAATTTTCACTCCCAAAGGTTCGCCGCTGTATAATTTCCACACTCTGTAGGGTAATTGGCCCTTCAGAGTATGAGTATGTTCCACCACAAGTGACTGGATCGCGCGTCCACAAAGGTTTACGAGACCAGCATGTCTATTGAAAAAAAAATCGGTAAACTTGGGTCGTTATGGAAAATCCGAAATTAGTCACTAGTCTGTTGCTTAACATACCCGTTCGTATTTAGACAGATGTCTTGTATAACGTCATCAGGGATTGCCAATCTATATTCCGTCGCAAATTCCTTGAAAAGGGTTGTCACTTGTTCCGGGGTAAAGTTTGGATTTTTGAACGCATCAGAAATATTGAACGGTGATATTGCCCGGCTATCGGTGTTCAATGTCAGGATATTGAAAGTGCCGATCCCAACGACAGACCGCACGGCATATCGGTCGCCTGTTATCTTGATGGTGTGAAGGATACCCAAGAAACTATCGCGGACAGAACTATCGCTTGCATGGACCAAAGCATCGAACTCGTCGATGAATATAACAAGGAATTGGTTTTCTATGAAATTTGGCTGCCCTTGTTCTTTGCGCTTTAAGGCTAGGAGGTTCCAAAGTTCGTTCTGTCGCAGGCAGATACCACGGAAGTCGTCAGCAGTTTTGACATCTGGCACAGTTGTGTCAATTTGGAGAGAACCCCGAGGACCAAAGCAGTCTTCAAGAGCCTCTTTGAGTGCAGAGCCAAAAGACTGCCAGAACGACCCTTCATCGGCCCTGAAGTTGATACCTGTGAGAGATATGCTATTCCGTGAAAGATAATTGTCAATTTCGATTTTATGATCTGCGGGCAAGCCGAATGAACGCGTAAACTTGCTTACTAGAGGCAAAAATAACCAGATTCCTGCAGTTGTTCCATAACTCGCCATGTCCGGGTGGACTTGCCAGAGGCACGGGCTCCGTGCATCAGTACATATTTGCCTTCTACAATATTGTCAAGTAGGGCCACGTTCTTTTTTTGATCCGCCGGATCCACAAAGTAGACGTTCGGGCGTTCGCGTGGCAAGATGGTGCTGTTCACCGACCACTTCCTTCTCTTTGCTTCCCCCATCAAGGAGACTTATCAGACAGAATATGAGAATTATAGGGTAAATCCAGGGTGAATAATATTAAAATTGTTGGGTAAAGTACTTACTTTCTAGTACGGCCTTCCTTTTTCCTAATGCATCTAAGGACACAGTGAAGTGGAAAGTCAGATGGAACACAGCGTCCGTTGGGAGGCGTTCAAAACAAAGACGTTAGTAAAACGGCGTGAAGAAAGAATTGCAGCAGTACAAAATTATAATCAGATGGTGCAGAAGCGTAAAGGAAAACGTCGAAGAGTGGGGAATGGATCAGCCGATAATACGGATGCAAACATGATCCGGCATCATAAATAAAAATATTACTCACCAGCAGTAGCAGCTGGATAGACGGAAGGCGAATGAGCCGATAAACACAACAAAAAGAGAACGTCAGTGAGCGGCCAAGAAACGAAAGAGCAGCGAAACAGCGTCGATGAAAGCAGCGTCATTATTGTATTACTAACCGGTGACGGGCAGCTGGACAAGTACGTGGACGTCGTCTCCATGAAAATCATCAAAAAAGACAGAGATGCGATCTATAGGTCTCAGCTTTTTCATATCCTTGCTATCTTCGAACTTAAAGTCAGTGTTGGCAATGTCGTCGTAGGGAATGGAGATCTTCCAGAGCGTGAGGCTGCTCGCGTTGACGCTGGCAAATTCAGTCCTCTCCGCTTTGATGGCTTTTTGAAGCTCCGAAATAGGTTTATTTCCTCCAATTTCGACCGAAAAGACTTCTTCCGCTGGATTGCCATGAACATAACAGAAGAGGGTGACCACCTCCTCCATCTGAGTATCTGTAATTAAAAAGCACTGCTCAGTATGTTGCACAAAGGAAGAACCGTCTATGCCCACGCAAACTGCTTATACGTTCGTTGAAAGTAGGAAGTGCGAAAAGCAGAAATTTTTTTTTTTCGGAATTTGTGTACCCGCGACTAAACTACAGTTCTTACCTTCATCGGCCATTTTCTTCCTTCCTGTGGTGTTTTGTTTGAAGGGCCTTTTGCTGGAATTTGTCGCTTTTCGTTGTCGCATTGTAGACATTTGAGTGATTTCGGACGTACAGAACGAAGGAAAGGGGTGTTATTGTTTACATGGGTGGCACAGGGATTCCCACATCGGGCGTAGTACCAACCTTAATAGATTTTGCTCGAAAAGCTTTTTGGTCGGGAAGTAGTAATGGGAAATAATAGGTTAAAGGATGGATGGATGGAAAGGCGAGAAAGAACGACTTCAGTGAGTCCTGATTTTACTAGAACTCGGATTTCGTAATGCATCAGTTTCATCAATCCCTAGCCCAAGTGACGTAATTTCAGCTGACGGAAAAATCGCTTCCCCTGAACATTTTATTTTACAATAACTAGTGGTATGCAGAGCGTCCGTGGAATTATTAACGAGTTGGGCCCTCACTAGAACACCAAAACGTATAACGCTATCGCTACTGCCATCCACGCAATCAGTATACAGTTGACGGTGGGGTCGCCAAATCGAAATAGCCAGGAGAAACATAGGACTGTCCCTATATACTTTTACTCTTTATATTTTCGTTTTTTCCTTGATTCTTCGGAAGTTTCTGGTAATTCTCGCTTCCTAGAATCTAATTGTTGGCTTCGTCCAGAAATATCTTCTAGATAAGTGGTGTTTATAAGAATTATTAGAATTGATATATAGTTGTTGGTAAATTTCGTAGGCAATTCCCTCTTTATCCAAATAATCTTGAATAGTTTTGGTGTTGGATACTTTGAAAACATAAGGTGCAATTTTCTCGCCTTGCTCTTGCTTCAAAATACTTCTGATGGTACTATAGTTTTTTGGTTCCATAGTGGATTTGATATAAACCAGTTTCATATTTATATATTTATATAGGGAATATAGGGATAGTCCTATATATCCTTTAATACACTGTGTGGAATAAATTTAACAAAATCAGACAAACTGTGCATAAAATATATATATGATGAATGATGAAAATCAAACCGAATACGAGAAGGTACTCTCTTTTTTAGAACTTGGCTGCGGCTGCGGTTGCTTGACTAAGATGCCCAAAGAAGAATTTGCTGAATTGCGAGAAGACTTTCAAGTGCTAACAAAATCTGAACAAGATATTTTCTTAATGGCCCAACTCAGATCCATGGATGGAGGAGCGACAAGTACTAGTTGGTATCTTAAGAACAAGACTCGGGTCAATAAGAGAACTGTCTACTGCTGAAATCATAGTACTCTGATTTGCTAAAAAAACTTACCTGGCTGCAATTATTTTGAAAACATGCTTAAGAATAGTCTTCTACTGTGGGTCTATGGTAATGTAAAAAGAATGCCATAATGAAAAACCAGGATGGTTATCGATATTGATGTTACTACTGCTGTCAAGAATTTTCTGCTCAATTATGCCAAAGTTCACGGCTTATCTAGCCCAGTCAGAAATGTTAATCGAGTCACTCTATCAATTATCTTTCTACCAGCAGAAATGAGCTACAGGTCTGTTCACCAGGATTTTTTAGCTGGCCTAGAGAATAATAGTAAATTGCATAGCCTCAAGTATGATGCATTCTGCAAATTATGGCACCAGTTAACCCCATATATTCAAATCATGAGTCCGAGGACTGATTTATGTAATACCTGTCAACAGTTACAGAATGGCTTGCAATTCAAAACTCATAAAGAAGAGAAGGCCCAGGATTTATTAAAAAATTACAAAAAGCACCTAGCCAAAGCCAAGTTAGAGCAAAACTATTATAACAAAAATACCAAGTTGGCAGAAGAACAAAGAAAACTCATCAAACATTCACTGACAAATGCTGAGACTCAATATTGCAGCATTGATGCTACTGCTCATTATAGTTACGACTGAGCTCAAAATATCTATGTTCCTTATTCCAATCAACAAATTGGTAAAGTATATTATCTTAGTGCTCATAAAGTGCATTTGTTTGGTATTCAAGATGAAGCAGTCTGTGAGCAAATTAATTATATACTGGATGAGAATGAACTTCTTGGTAAAGGTCCAAACAGCACTCTTAGTCTAGCCTTTGATGGGATTAAACAATTGAATAAAGGTGAGATGCACTTGAAGGTTACCTATGACAACACAGGTGGGTAAAACAAAAACAATACTACTCTTTGATTTTACCTGTATCTGGTAATTTGCAGGTATTATGAAAGCATTGAGCTAAATTTCATGGTACTAGGGCACACAAAATTCAAATGTGATGGTAGCTTCAGATTGATCAAAAGGTTTTATTGCAAGACTATAGTAGACAGTATAGATCATATCATTGACATGGTAAAAGGATCTAGCATCACTGGACTAAATAAAGCTCAACATTATAATGGTAGTGAAGGATTTCAATATTACAATATCATAAGCAGCCTAGAAATTTACTTTAAAAAATTACCTGGCCTACAAAAGTTTCAACATTTTCTTTTCACCAGTACTAATCCTGGGATAATCAAAGCCTAAGAAGTCGCAAGTGGCTCTTTCCAGGAATTCAAATTACTGAAAACTAGTAAATTAGAGACTTTCAAGGTCATAGAGAGTATCAAAGCTATATCATTTCTGGTTCTTAAGCCTCTTCCTCTGGAATTAAAATACCAGGAATACCTCTATCACAATATTCGCCCCTTTATTCGAGATAAATTTAAAGATATTACTTATCCCAAGCTAGTATAGAATGTCATTGAGTAATAATTAACTTTTATTTCTCTTCTTAATTTTCTCATTAACTAGCAAATAGATGGTTATTCCCATAATAACTGTAAAAACTATTCCTAATCAAATTCAAGGAATTCAATTAAATTGTTTTTCACTAGCTATTTGAGCTTCTAAGTGAGCTAATTCTTCTCTTTTACTTTCTAATTCTTATTCTTCTTCAGGAGTTCGATTGGTAATCTTTTCTAATTTTTGAATTTCACTGCTTAATATTAATTGAGAAGCCTCTCTTTCTCTCTCTTTTTCTGTCCTTAAGTTATTTTTCTTTCATTCTGCCAGAGCTTCTTTTTTGTGTTTTGGATAATCTTTATCTTTTTTTCAGATAGTATAATAAGTTTCTGGATCTCTTAATTTTAATGCCATTCTTTCGTTTTCTATTGAACCCATTAATTCACCTTTTTTAATTGGTCTATACTGTCTTTATCATTTTTGTAATGTGAATCTAGGAAACAATGCTCACTGGAATTTGGACTCATGATGATAATCATCATGAATTATAGTGGTGCCCTCTCATTTTTCTTTCTTTTAGGCTTTGGCACAATTTTCTCCTAGGTAATAATGAATAGTAAAATCATGACAATCAATTCCTTCTTCCATTTTTCTCATAATTTTATGGAAGATTTCTCCAAGTTTCTTGATCAACAGTATTGATATCATTGGGTAAATGATTTTTGATAGAAATAACAGTATATCTAAAAGCAGTTTCATTATTTAATTTCGCAATTACTTTGCTCTTTTCAGCAATAACATTATCAGAGTCAGGTTTTAGTATTCTTTTTGTTAATTCTATTTGTTCAGGAGTAGCTTGTTTGTAGTATGTGTAGTGATATGTTACATTACCATAATCTTTTTTATATTTAGGAACTATTCACATATAAAAATGGGGTGAGTTTTGTCCTCCTAATGTTCTAAATGTGATACTTAGATCATGTCCGAGAGGGTTTTTACTCCTATCAATCTTATTGATAGTATCCTTTAGCACTGGTAAGATATCTGCTCATTCTTGCCAAGTTATCTCTCTGAGGTTTTCAGCATGTCTTTTGGTAGATATTGCTGAATGAGCTTTAGAGTTGGCCCTTAAAACTGTACTGGAATATACAGTTCCCCCTAAGTCACTAATTTATGACTTACTTTTTCCTTCTTTATATACTTTGACGTTATCACACATATGGCAAACTAGTTCACTTCCTTCGGCACTTCAGGGACAAATATAACTAGCGGTGTTATCATCTTTTCAGGTAAAATGTTTATTTTGTTCTCCATATTTGATTTGTTGGTGACAGTTACAGCATTGGGAACATTTATGTCCTTGACTATCTTTGTAAGTGGTGACATTTCAATCTAACATAATTTGACATTGATTATAACAGATGGTTATTCGATCTCATCTGCCACTGCCTTTTTGATTAAGAGTTCTATACCAAAAAGGTCAATCAAAATTCTCTTTGTTTTTAGCCTTAGTTAAAACTTCCTTCTTTTTGTTGCGTTCTCAGTTAGTAGTTTTTTCATCTAGTTCTTTTTGCATTAAATTTTGAGAGCAGTCTCAACAACAAAACTTAATAATCTCTCTATTTTCTTCATCTCATCAATTGATAGTTAATCCTTCTTTAATATTATTATAATTAAAACATTCTTTTTTGGTCATAATACTTTTTTTATGAAAAAAAAAAAAAAAAAAAAAAAAAAAAAAAAAAAAAAAAAAAAGCGGCAAGAGATAATAATAAAGAAAGAATTGTGGGTTATATTTCAGCTTGCTTGTTGTGATTATCATATATGATGGGTATTGAATAATTGAAAGGTTGCGGGAAGGGGTGAGCAAAAGAAAAATCTTTAAGCCTAGTACCAGAGCAATGTCAGAAGTTCACTTTGTCTGGTTTTGTTGCAGCACGCCCCATATAACCTTCATTTTTTGGCATACATATCTCAACAATAATAATTCTTTTTATATTAGATGGTAAATTGATATTTTTACATTTACTACATAAATATTTCTTAAAATCAATTCACTAAATAGCCAAGTAATAAGACAACCTCTTTGTTCATATCCAGGATGAATCTACAAACCACATTTGATTACTTGAGAAGAGGTATTTCGAATTTCTTATTTACAAAAATATAAAATCACACTGTATACTATGATGGCATCACTCCTCATATCCTTTGCTCTACATTCTGCTGCTCTTTTGGTCAAAATCGTCAGGTCAAATTCGAGATGCTGCCCCCATTCCAGTATATATTGGGCATGTGTATTTTCAATATATTTTGTTTACTTCGAAGCAGAATCTTATTATGTCTCACTGTCAGGTTGTGGTTAGTGGATCATTTTTGTCAGAGTTTCAAATGCAAACTGGATCAACTAACTAACCTTAAAGCGGACTTGTATTAATATTTGAGGGCGAATAGTTCTTCCGATTTGTGCGGCGCAAAGCCCTCATTTAGACTAACGTTAATTTAAAAAAAAAAAAAAAAAAAAAAAAAAAAAAAAAAAAAAA
>RBNI01002497.1:0-18324 GCA_003990745.1 Jimgerdemannia flammicorona | reverse complement strand
CCAGTCTATGAATAAGTATACAACATCACCACCCACTACCCAATCCCCATAGGGGGGCTCCTCCCCACCTCCTCCCGAATGAAGATTACCCTATCACCCACCATACCAACTCTCCCCCCACTCTGGCCACAAATTTTCTCCACTAAGCGGCATCTCCGACCACCCTGCAACCCCCAACCAAGCCACCAACCTGTTAAGATGTCTTCCATCAGTCAGCGCCACCTCACCAACCGGGCCCCTAAGCCCTGCCTGCTCCTACCCTCAAAGACAAATAGCCAATGACTGGCCAGTCCTACCCAAATAGCCAATGCCCAGCCCAAAGTAATCCACTCCTTCCCTATCCCCCCTACCAATCATTCCCTCAAGTCCTCCCACCTCTCTCGTACCTCATCTCCCCTACGCCGTACCCCTAAGCATTCCCCAATTATGCACCAAAATTCCCCCAACACCTCACACTCTCCTAGCCAATGTTCAGGCATCTGCACCCAACCCCCTTCCTGCCCTACATTATGGCACTCTTCATAGTCAAAGCACCCCCCTACGATGAGGTGCCCTGAGCGAAAGTTGAGCATCACATTCCTCCACAGCATGTGCCACCAGACCACCCAGTACTTTGGCGGCATCCACTTTTTCACTGCAGCACTCCACGTCCAGACACCATGCCAGTTCCACTCTTTGCTGATTCCGACTCCTTGCCAACTGCTAGGCTACAGATCCTGGCCTGGTCTCCTTTGGCATTCCATTCCATCACCAATGTCGAACTCAATTAAAGGGACACCACCCAGCAATACACGATCCCATCTCCACATCGCCGGGCCCCAATCCTCCTCTCCTTCATTCCCCTGCCAACAAATTCCAATGCGGTGTGCCCCCTCTACTATCCCCCACCAAAATCCCCTATAACGCAGTCGCTTAGTATCCCGAAGTCCAACTAATGCAAGGAGGTCCCCAGTTGCGCCCCTTAGTGATGTCTGTCTCTCCCAGATTTTCTGTAGCAGAGGAACCCAACTATCTCCTCCCAATTCTACTGCCCTCTTTAGCCACCATGCCCTTAAGCAGCATAGTCGTTTTGGGAAGTCAACCAGCCCCAGACCACCTCTCTCCACTGGTAGGGACAAGGTCTCCCAATCAATCTGACTCCACCTTCCAGCCCAGATCCATCCCTTTGCTGACTTCACCAATTGCTTCACCACCCAAGCTGGGAAGTCCAGATGATAAGCCAGGTACCACAACTTCGGCAGCCAGTAGACATTCAAAATCAAGACCCTTCCTGCCAGAGAAAAATGTCTACCCCCCCAACTCCGCAGGGCCTCCTCCCAGATTCCACTCCTCTGCTCCCACTATAGCCTGGGCAGCACTGACCTATAGACAGACAGATAGATGCCCAAGTACCACACTGCCTCACCAGTGGGGACGATTGTTCCGATAACCTCCCCTCCCACCAAACCATTGCTGAGCACCATCGTTTCGCACTTATGCCAGTTCAACTTCGCTCCTGAGTACTCCTCATACCACTCCACAGACTTCTTGAGTTCTTCAACATCAGCAATCGAACCCAAACCAACCACCATGTCATCTGCGAAGGCCCCAACTTTCCATCCTATGCCAAAAACAGAGAGTCCTTCTACCTTCTGCCGAATTCTATCCACAAGGGGTTCCAGAGAAAGAGCGTACAAAATGGGGGACAGTGGGTCCCCCTGGGGCACCCCCCTGCCCAAGGGGAATGCTACCCCTCGATGACCATTGCACATGAGCACAGCCCTACTCCTTTCCAGTAGGCTGACCATCGCTGACCGGAATTGGGGCGGAACCCCCATCCTATCCAAAACTTTCGCCAGCCAGACTTGGCGCACCCGGTCATAAGCCTTCTCCTAGTCCAAGAAGACTAGTCGCCCATTCAGTCCACAGGCTCTTGCCCCTTCAATAACTCCATGTACCCAGGCAGTGCCATCTCTGATGAGCCGATCGCCCACAAATCCCCTCTGCTCCACACCCACAACTTGCTGGGCCACCTTCTGTAATCTCGCCACCACCACCTTGGTCACCAACTTCCTGTCCATATCAAGCAACATTATCGGTCGCCAGTTCTTCCAATCCTCCCACCTTCCTTTGTTTTATATAGTAGCATCACCAGCCCAAGGTCTTGCTCTCCCACCCACCTCCCAGTCTGTAGAATGGAGTCACACAATGCTGTCATCTCTCCCATCACCCCTGGGACTCCAACCATTTGCTTCCAGAAGTCCCAGGGCAGACCATCCTCTCCAGGTGCCATACCTGGCGTTGTCGCGGCGAGAACCTGGTGGATCTCATCTTCCTGTACCAGCATCACCAGGTCATCTAGCCCCTTGACTTGTGGTGGGTGCCAATCCTCCAATGCTCGGTCAATAGTCACAGCATCTGCCCCACCCTCCTCCTCACTCCACAATCCACTCCATCTCTCCTTCAGCGACCCAAGAATGTCCTGTACTCCATGCACCAGTACACCCTCGGAATCCAGCACCCCTTCCCACCGCTGCTGTACCTGTCTCGCCCTAAGAGCCCTTGTAAGGAACTTGGAAGGCCTCTCCCCTTCCTCCAAATCCTGCCAGCGGAGACGTGCTGCCAAACCCTGTACCCTCACTTCCTCTTCTTCCCACGGCACCTGTTGTAGCTCCCTGATCTCCATTTTCGCCCTCATTAACCTCCAATCCTCTTCTCCCTCCAACATTTGTAACCTCGCCCACTCCTCCAGTAGCTTAGTTAATCTAGTAGAAGCCCAATGCACTCTATGTCTCCTCTGCTTCCCAGCCTCCTTGCCAGCCTCGCTCCAATAAATCTTGGCCATCTCCTTCAACCTCATCCACCAAACTCCCATGGAGACACCCTCCTGCCGCCAATTCTCCACCCTCCACTGAATGTCTGTAGCCCACCCATCCCACCAGGTCTTGTCATCTAACAAGGAGGAATTGAGGTGCCAATGTCCAGGCCCATCCCCACTTCCCCCAAAGCGCCCCTGTCCCAAAAGCCCCCAGTGGTCTGACCATGGACACCATTCTACCTCCAATGACTGCCAAACATCTAGGCCCCAGCAGCTGGCTGTCAGTATCCAGTCGATTCTTGTCCCCAGACCCCCTGCCCAATGTGTATAAACCCTTCTATTCCCCCAGCACTCCCTCCCAGCATCTACCAGTGCACTTAGCCTCTCGACCTCCTCCCAAGCTGCTAGTCCTCCACTCCTGCTCTCAGCACCTCATCCTCCATCCGTTCTATCCAATAGTGTGTCCCGAACCATATTGAAGTCTCCCCCAAGCACATCCACCCCAGCCTCTACAAAGTTCCCGCTCTCCAGTAAACCCGTCATCCAATCTACCCACTCACCCCATACCGCAGGACAGTAGCAGGAGCCAACAGTAACTGGCTCCCAACCTGCACAAATCCACTCTCCCCAGACTAGTCTCTCCCCCCAGCATCTCACATCCTGTATCTCCCCTCTACCTCTCCGAACCAAAATTCCAACCTTGCCCTTCCAAATCATGGCACCTCCCCATTCCCTCGTCCACTCCTTCTTATCGAAATCATCCTCACACCTAACATCCTGTAGTAGGAAGAGATCGGCCTCCAATCCCTTCATCTAAGAAAAAATATTTCTACATCAAGTAGCCCCCCGTAGCCCATTCACATTTAAAGAAAAAATATTGGTTGTACTGTTCATAATGATATATGTTATGTCATCAATCAATCCCTACTGCTCCATACTCATCTCCTCCTGCGCCGTGTCCAGATTGTGTTCTGCAGCCACCTCCTCCTCTACCCTCCTCTGAGCCTCCAATCCAGCCAGCAGTTCATTCATCTCATCATCAGCCTTCTCCTCGAACTCCTCTCGATATTCGATGCACACTTCTTGCCAGAGCCGCAGTCCATGGCACTCGTTCCAGCAGTATTCAGCCCTCTCCCCCACAACGACTGCCATCTCTGCCTCCCTCTCCTTATCCACCTCATACCCTTCCTCTGCCAGGTACACCGCAAGAATTTCCGCCATCAATGCCTTCATCACTCCATCCCCCTGCAGTATTCCAGCCCAGTGCTCATCACTCATCACCCGCAAGTCCACCTCCCCCAACTCTTCTGCTGCCAGATCATTCATCATCCGCCACATCCAAATCAAGTTCCCCACCTCCTTCCCCCCTGGAGTCGCCGGCCTCCCTCCGTCCAACATAGTGGTGTCAGCCCCGACACTCGCAGACTCATCCCATACCTCTGGGACATCCACCAGTTCCTCCTCACCAGTAGCCACCACTTGTCCACCATACACCACCTCCGGAACCCCGAATTGCACCCTCTGGGTCACTCGCATCTGCACATCCTCTACCACCCTGTTTCGGGAAGCCGGGCCATGCCTAATAAGGGGGGTAGGGGTAGGGGAGCTCTCCCACTCCTCCTCCCAAACCTCCAGTGTACCATCAGCAAAAAGATCCTTACTAGTCTTCTCCCCATCCTCTCCTTCTGCCTTCTTGTCCTTCCCCTCTCTCTCGCCAGCCCAGATACTTGCTCCGGCACCCCTGGCGCCCTTCCCCTCGCTCGCATTCCCCAGTGGCCTGTTGTCCAGCTTGACCAGCAACTCTTTCTGCCTCCTATGCCCCTGATCTCTTTCCCACTGCTTCTTGTTCACTCGAATCCGCTTTCCATCCACCACCTTCAAGTGCATTGCCTCCACAAAGGCTGCCCAAGCCTTCGCCCTCTTCTCCACAGCACCCTCTAACTCTTCTAGTGCTTCCAACAAATCCTCCTCCTCCTCCTCACTTCCCTTCACCCTCGTCACCTTACACAAAATCACTCCCCAGACCATCGCCAAAGGCCAGTCCCTTGCCTTTCCAGTAGCTTCCTTCCCAGCCAGCCTAATCCGCACATCCACGTCCCTAGTCCTGAGCATAGTCCCTTCCCAGACCCGAAATCCGACATCTACCACCTCTCCATACTCTGCCATGAAGTCCTCAACCCTCTTTCTCATCTCCATCGCTGTCACCATCGGCACTCCCTTTACCAGCAGTTGGACCACTCTCGGATCCCACTTCAGACAGCGCGCCATTGGAACACACACCTCTCCAACCACCAATCCAACCTTCAACGCCTCCTCCAATGGAGCCGCCTCCTCAAAACCAACCTCCACTCCCTCCAGGCCCTTCAAAAACTTCACAGACGCAGCCCCTGTCACCTGCTTAGCGATGAGCCCCAACACCATTTTCACTGTCACCACTAGGCCCCAGAAGCACAGTGTAACCGCGAATGCCGAGATCGATTTTTTGAGCAACGGGGCCACCGCCAGACCCGTTACACCATTGGCCAAGTCCCCTTGTCGTCTAAGCCTCAGCCGCTCAGCCTCACCATCAGCCGTTACATCTGGATTTTTTTCCAGATCGACAGTCCCTCTGCCATCAGCAGTCACACTCCCCCCAGCCGCTACTCCCCCAGCTCTACCGCTCCCTCTTCCAAGGGCCGCTCCCCCCTGCACTGGCACCTTCTCCTTCTCGGTCTCCCTGCCCTTCCTCAGCCAGTCCTCCAGTCCTGATGCCTGTTGTCTCCCCTTTACTGTCTCCGTGAAGCTCGCCCTCCCAGATCCAAAACCTCTGCCACCTCCTCCACCCCTTCCACGTCCACCAGCCAGCAGCCCCCTCATGCCCCCCCCCAGGCCTGGACCCCGCCCCACCTGCTGCCAGTCAAAAGTGCTTGGGCCACCCTGCCCAGTACACACCTCAGGTTGCTTGTCGGTCGCCATATTGTTAGTCTCTTTTCACCAAAAATGATATTGTAAGTGCTCTCCAAAGGTTGTGTAACCTGAATGGTACTGGAAAGAGATGCAAAATGATAACATTATTTATATCCTCAAAGACTTCAGAAATATGATTAATATAAAATTAAAGTTTTTTATAAGTGAGGTTATTTTTTAATTTTTGGTTTTTAGTTTTTGATTTTGATTTTGATTTTTATTATTAAAGCTAGCTTATTTATATATATTTTATCTATACTTATTAAATATCTAAAGCTCTTGGCTTATACTTATTACTTATAGGCTTATAGATAAGCTTATACTTATTGTAATATTTGAAGCTCTTGACTTATGCTTATTGCTTGCAGGATTGTAGGCTTGTAGGCTTTTGTTGCTCACAGGATTACAGACTTATAGGATTTTATTACTTATAAGATTGTGAGTTTGTGGGCTTTTATTACTTATAGGATTGTAGGCTTGTACTTGTTATAATATTTAGAACTCTCAGCTTATACTTATTGCTTATAAGATTGCTAGCTTGTAGACTTTTATTACTTGTAGAATTGTAGGCTTATACTTATTACAATATTCAAAGCTCTTGACTTATATTTATTGCTTACAGAATTGCAGACTTATAGACTTTTGTTGCTCACAGAATTGTGGGCTTATACTTGCTATAATATTTAAAGCTCTTAGCTTATACTTATTACTTATAGAATTATAGACTTATTTATTGCAATATTCAAAGCTTTCAGTTTATACTTATTGCTTATGAGATTATAATCTTATATTTGTTACAATATTCAAAGCTCTTAGCTTATACTTATCATAATATTTAAAGCTCTCAGCTTATGCTTATTTCTCATGAGATTGTAGACTTATACTTATTGCAATATTTAAAGCTCTCAGCTTATACTTGTAATTTGTAGAATTATAGGCTTGTACTTGTTATAATATTTGAAGCTCTTGGCTTATATTTATTACTTATAGAATTGTAGGCTTATGAGCTTGTAAGTATAAGTATTTTGGATATAATAACTAAGTATATATAATATATATTCTTAAGCTTTAAATATATTCAAAATTCTATATATTATATTATTCAAACTATTTGTCATCTATCTCTAATACTCCTGAACAGATATAATGATATTATATTTATCTTATTGAGAATGGAAATGATAGAAATCATATTCAAATACATATGACAATTAGATATATATTTAGAAATTATATTCAGATATAGTATATCTATAAGTTCTGAGTCATACTTATATAATATGATACCTAAGTACTATATTTATTTAGTATTTTGAAATTTAACTATATTTCAAAATTTGGGATTGGCTATTATTATTGGAATACTAGACTGATTACTATATCTTTAAATACATATATTTATAAATTATTTCAGGGTCTAAAGTACCTCTTTTAGTCACTATAAGATCTTTACTACTTGAAAAAACTCTCTTAATTAGAGTACTTATTACTAAGATAGCTAAGTAGTTATATACTATTTTTGCTGAATTTGGAAAATCTCTGCTATGGACCTAATATTTCCAATTAATTAAATCAATTTATAACAGTTTTATAGTCATATTTTAGCCTTAGTACTTTTTCATATCTTTTTCCTAGTCTTTTCTTAGTATCAAGTATCTTATCTTAGCTAGTCATAGAACCTTTTGAAACATTGTAGAATTCTATTAGTCATCTTTGCTAAGAATTTATTTCTTAGCTTTCTCTTCTTTTTTAAGATCCTTCCAGATCTTTCTTTCAGATCCTGTATAAATATCCTTATTCTCTACTTGAATAAAGCTCCTTTGAGAACACTTAAACCTACAAGTATCTCTTTGAGCTACTTTAGACCTACTAGAATTATCAGAACTTAGCCACTTCCTCTTAAAGAAACTAGAACTGTTATATATACTTGATAGTAGTGAGTGGTTATATCTTGCCTAGTGCTCCTAATAAATTAAATCAAAGGTCCAATTCAAATCCTATTTTTCAAAATATAATAATTCGATGAATATATATATCCAAATTCAATAATATTTAGCTTATTATATTCCTCTTATATAGGGGAATATAACAAGCTAAAGATCATTGAATTTGGATATATATTCATCAAGTTATTATATTTCTAAAAATAGGGTTTAAATTAGACTCTCAATTTGATTTAAATTTGATTCAATTTGAACTTGATTCAAATTGAATAATCCTCAATTCAATTTGATTCAAATGACCCTCAATTCAATTTGATTCAAATTGATTCAATTTATTTGAGAGCACTAACCTTACCTTATTAAGAAACCTTATATGAATTCAGAAACTAGTTACAACTAGTCACATGAGTTCAAAATGAGTCATAGTCTATCATTCAGACCTCTCTGCTATAGAAGAAGTAGTTGATATAGAACTACAAGTCAATCTGAAGGATATGATTACTATAATAGCCTACCAGCTCTGTTAACTTCAAGCATAACTAGAATATTAGAAAATAAGAACTATAGCTATATTACATTCTACTGCTATACTAGTTAGCTTCAAGCCACTCAAGCTAGATATCTTTGATGATCATTAAGGAGGACTGACTATAGATGCATAGATCTTTCAATTAGACCAATACTTAAAACTTACAAGAATAAAAGAAAATATGTATATAAGTCCAATTGGCTACTATACTCCTCTAAGAAAATATAGTTATTTGATGATATAATTATATCATAACTACTACTTCCTATTCAAATACAAGAATTTAAGATTGGAAATCTTTTAAGGAGGCCCTCCACTAGCAGTTTAAGCCTACTAATACTACTAAGCTAGCTCAAGATAAGTTAGTAAATGTCAAGCAACTCAAGTTTGTATAAAGTTACAATGTACAATTTCTATCAATTCTACTCAAACTGTTAACAATAGTTAAAGATAAAAAGATAGACTACTATATTTAAAACCTGAAAGGAAATACACAAGTTAAGGTCAAGCTAGAAGAGCTATAGACAATACTAGATCAACATCTTTCTCCAGTATCATTCAGGTTATACAACCTTTGAAAAGTACTTACAATATCATTTTTGGAAAAAAGAGACTAGTAATATAGTGATGAACAGGTAACCTGAGATGTGTACTGAGCAGGGTAGTCTGAGTGCATTTGACTGGCAGTATGTAGGGAGGGGCCCTGGCCTGGGGGAAGCATGAGAGGTCTATTGGCAGGAGGATACAGAAGGAGAGAAAGCAGTAGTAGAGGACAGGGGTCTGAGAGGGCAAGCTTTGCAGAGATAGTGAAGGAGAGACAGCAGATATCTGGACTGGAGGACTGACTGAGAAAAGGCAAGGAGATGGAGAAGGTGATGGTACATAGAGGTGTAGCCCTTGGCAGTGGAGGCAGTGGAGCTGGGGGTATAGTGACTGGGATGAACATAATAGCTGATGGCAATGGGACTGCTAATCTGGAAAAAAAATCCAGATATGACTACTGATGGCAGAGCTGAGAGGATGGAGCTTAGAAGGCAGAGGAATTTGGCAGATAGTATGATGGGCCTGGTGGTAGCCTCATTACTCGAGAAGTTGATCTTGGAGTTCATGATCATTTTATGCTTCTGGAGCTTAGCAGTGACAGTGAAAATAGTGCTGGGGCTAATTGCTAAGCAGGTGGCTGGAGCAGTATTAGTGAAGTTTCTAAAGGAATTAGAGGGAGTGGAGGTGGCCTTTGAGGAGGCTGGGCCTTTGGAGGAGGTGCTGAAGACTAGACTGACTATTGGGGAGATGTGTGTTCTAATGATACATTGCTTGAGATAAGACCTCAGGGTGATACAACTGCTGGTGAAAGGAGTATCCATAGTGATAGCAGTGGAGATGAGAAGGAGAGTTGAGGAGGTTATGGCTGGGTATAGAGAGGTAGTGGATGTTAGTTTCAGAGTCTGAGAAGGGATCTCATTCAGGACTGGGGATGTTGATATCAGGATTTGGTTGGTAGAGAAGGAAGTCACTAGAGAGGTAAGAGACTAGCTGTTGGTGATAGTCTGAAGGGCAATCTTGTGTAAGATGAAGGGTGAAGGGGAGTGAGGAGGAGAAAGAGGACTTGTTAAAAGTACTGAAAGAGCTGAGTGGAGCAGTAGAGCAGCAGGTGAAGGCTTGGAAGACTTTTGTAGAGTCAATATATTTGGAGGTAGTGGATAGGAAGTGGATTCAAGTAGACAAGGGGCAGTGGGAGAGGACCTAGGGACACAAGAGGTGGAAGGAGCTACTGGCTAAACTAGAGAGTGGATCACAGAAGAATGTGGGTGGAATTGCAAAGACAAAGGTACCAAAGTGAGCATCTGGGCTGATGAGGGTGGAGGGCTTGGGGAGAAGGGGACAGGAGAGGACAAGGAGGCAACTAGCAATAATTTATATGCAGATAGTATATTCAAGGTCTAGGAGGAGGCCTGGGAGGACTCATCTACTCCTACCCCTCTTATCAGGTGAGGTCTGGCTTCTAGAAGCAGAGTGGTAGAGGATGTGCCTATATAGGGGGCCTAGTGAGTACAATTTGGAGTTTTAGAGATAGTGAAAGAGAGACAAGTGGTGGCAGTTGGAGAGAAAGAGCTGGTGGATGTTCCAGAGATATGGGATGAGTCTACAAGTGCAGGAGCAGATACCACAATATTGGATAGAGGGAGGCTGGTGACTTCAGAGAAGAAGGAGGTGGGGAACCTACTTTAGATGTGCAGGATGATGAATAACTTGGTAGCTGAAAAGTTGGGGGAGGTAGATCTTAGAGTAATGAGTGATAAACATTGGGTATAGATCCTATAGGAGGATGGAGTAGTAGTGGCATTGAAGGCAGAAATCCTTGTAGTATATCTGGAGGAGGAAGAGTATGAGGTGGATAAGGAGAGAGAGGTGGAGCTGGTGAGTATTGCTGGTGAAAGGACTACCTACTGCTAGACTAAGCATTATGGATTGCAGCTCTGGCAGAAGGCCTGCCTGGAGTATTAGGAAGAGTTTGAGGAGAAGGTAGATGGGAAGATTAATGAGCTGTTGGCTGGATTGGAGGCTAAGAGAGCTGAAGAGAAGAAAGAGTCTGCTGAACACAATCTAGACTTGGTGCAGGAAGCAATGAGCATAGAGCAGTAGAGGATGAACTTGATAATACACAGTATTTCCTTATAAATAGTACAACTAACATTTTTCTTTGAATGTGAATGGGTTATAGAGCTCTACTCAACATAGAAACATTTTTACATAGCTGAAGAGATTGGAGGCTAATCTCTTCCTTCTGCAGGATGTCAGGTATGAGGATGATCTGAATAGGTTGGAATGGACAAAGGAATAGGGAGGTGAGATAGTCTAGAAGAACAAGATTGGGATTCTGGTCTGGAGAGGCAGAGGGGAGATATATGATGTGAGGAGCTGGGGAGATAGATTGGTCTGGGGAAAGTAGATATATACAGATTGGGAGCCAGTTACAGTGGGTTCTTGCTACTGCTCTGCTGTATGGAGTGAGTGTGTAGATTGGGTGAAGGGTCTCTAGGAGAGTGGGGCTCTTGCTGAGGCTGGGGTAGATATGCTTGGTGGAGACTTCAATATGGTCCAGAATGTGCTGGTGGAAAGAACCAATAGAGAATGGAGTGCTGAGGACAGGAGTGGAGAGCTGGTAGTATGGGAGGAAGTGAAAAGGCTAAGTACTCTGATAGATACTGGCAGAGAGTCTTGGGATGATAGGAGAGTGTACACACATTGGACAGGGGGCCTGGGGATGAGGATTAACTGGATTTTGATAGTGAGTTACTGGGGTTTGGATGTTTGGAAGTTGCTGGAGGTGGAATGGTGTCTATGGTCAGATCATTGGAGGCTGCTAGGACAGGGACATTTTGGGGAGAGTGGGGACAGGTCTGGACATTGGTGCCTCAATTCCTCTTTATTGGATGATAGAGTACTGTGGAATAAGTGGGCTGAGGACATTCAACAGAGGATAGAGAGTTGGAGATGGGAAGGTGACCCAGTTGGTGTCTAGTGAGTGAGGATGAAAGAGATGACCAGGGTCTACTAGAGTGAGGCTGGCAAGGAGGCTGGAAGACAGAGGAGGTGAAGGGTGAGATGGGCTTCTGTTAGACTGGCTAAGCTCTTGGAAGATTGGGTAGGGCTAGTGATACTGGAGGGGAGAGAGGATTGGAGATTAATATAGGTGAAATTGAAAGTTAGAGAACTACAACAGATGTTGTGGGAAGAGGAGGAGGTAAGGGTATAGAGCTTAGTAGTATAGTTATATTGGCAGGGTTTAGAGGAAGGAGAAAGGCCCTCAAAGTATCTCATGAGGGCCCTTCAGGTAAGAAGAGTGAAGCAGAGGTGGGAGAGGGTACTAGACTCTAATGGTATGCTGGTACATAGTATACAAGATATTCTTGGATTGTTAAAGGAGCAATGGAGTGGTTTATGAAGTAAGAAGGAGGGTGGGGCTGATGCCACTACCATGGATAGGGTATTGGAGAATTGGTACCCCCCATAGGCTGAAGGGCTGGGTGGCTTAGTGTTGCCAGTCCAAGAGGAGAAGATCCACCAGATTCTTGCCATAACTATGCTAGGCATGGCACCTGGGGAAGATGGTCTACTCTGGGACTTCTGGAGGAAGATGGTTGGAGTCCTGGGGGTACTGAGAGAGATGGTGGCATTGTGTGATCTGGTACTATAGTTAGAGAGATGAGTGGGGGAGTAGGATCTGGGGCTGGTGATGTTGCTTTATAAAAATAAGAGAAGGAGAGAGAATTGGAAGAACTGGCAGCTGATCATACTGCTGGACATGGACAGAAAGTTGGTAACTAAGGTAGTGGTTGCAAGGCTGTAGAAGGTGGCACAGCAGATATTGGGAGTTGAATAGAGGGGCTTTATAGGAGGCCAGCTCATTAGGGATGGTATAGCTTGGGTATATGGTATTATTGAAGAGGTACAAGCTTGTGGTCTGGATGGGTGACTGGTCTTTCTGGATCAGGAGAAGGTATATGACTGGGTGAGGAGAGTCTGGTTGGTGAAGATATTGAATAGGATTAGAGTATCTCATCAGTTCCAGTCAGCAATGGTCAGCCTACTGGAAAGGAGTCAGGCTGTACTCATATGTAATGAACATAGAGGGGTGGTATTTCTCCTGGGTAGGGGTGTGCCTCAGGGGGACCCACTGTCCTCCATTTTGTATACTCTCTCCCTGGAACCTCTAATGGATAGGATTCAACAGAAGATAGTGGGGCTCTCTATCTTTGGAATTGGGTGGAAAGTTGGTGCCTTTGCAGATGACATAGTGGTCAGCCTGGGATCCATTACTAATATAGAGGAGCTCAAGAAGACAGTAGAGTGGTATGAGATACACTCTGAGGCTAAACTCAATTAATACAAGTGCAAAACAATAGTGTTAAACAATGGTCTAGTGAGAGGAGATGTCATTGGAACAATTGTCCCTACTGACAAGATAGTGTAGTACTTGGGTATCTATCTATCAGTATATAGATCAGTCTTACCAAGACTTTGGTGGGAGTAGAGAGTTGTGATCTGGAGGGAGGTCTTGTAAAGTTGGAGAGATTACTACTTATCTTTAGTGGGGTATGTCTCAATTTTGAATATCTATTGATTGCCAAAGTTGTGGTATCTGGCCTATCACCTGGACTTCCTAGCCTGGGTGGTAAAGAGACTGATGAAACTGGCCAAGGAGTGGATCTGGGCTGGGAGAAGGAGTCAGATCAGCTGGGAGATCTTGTCCTTACCAGTGATGAGAGGAGGCCTTGGGCTGGTGGACTTTCTGAAGAGGTTGTACTGCTTGAGAGCATGGTGGTTAAAGAGAGTAGTGGAGTTGAAAGGGGGTAGCTGGGTCTCCCTGTTGCAGAAGGTCTGGGAGATAAGGTCATCACCAAGAGGCTCTATAAGAGATCTACTATCCTTGGTTGGGCTTTGGAACACTGGGCAAATATGATACAAAGGCTTCTGGTGAGGAGTAGTGGAGGGGGTGCACTGCATTGGAATATGTTAATAGGGAAATAAAGAGGAAGTATCTTGGGACCCAGTGATGTAGAGATGGGACTGAGTGTTGTTGGGAAGTATTCTCTTAATTGAGTTTGATATTAGTAATAGGATTGAGTACCAGAGGGGCCCAGGCCCAGTTGGTGGGAATCAGAGAGAAGTGAGACTAGCATGAAGTCTGAGCCTGGAGTACTGAGATAAGGAGGTGGCTGCTGCCAAAATACTGGATGGTCTGGTGGTGTATGCTGTAGAGGAATGTTATACTCAACTTCCACTTAGGTCATCTTGTTGAGGGGGGGATGCTTTGACTATGAGGAGTGCCATAATGTAGAGCAGAAAGGGGAATATATATAGATATCTGAACATTGGCTAGGGGAGTGTGAGATACTTAGTGACTTTTGGCAGACTGTTGGAGATCAATTGAGTATAGTGTATAGGGGGGATGGTGAATGGAGTCAGTGGGAGGATTTGAGAGATAGATTGGTGGGGGGGGTGGGGAAGGAGTGGCTTATCTTAGGTTGGGTTTTGGTGATTTGGGTAGAGCTAGCAGGTTACTGGTTATTTATTTTTGAGGATAGAAGGAGACTGGGCTGGGGGGTATAGCTGTTGAGATGGCAAGAGCTTATGGAAGACACTATGACAGGCTGGTGGCTTGGTTGGGATATGTAGAATAGTTGAAAGCATTACTTAGTAGAGAAAATCTGTGGGCAGAGTGGGGGGAGGGTTGGAGTAGTGGGTGAGAAAGTAGGCTTCATTTTGTAAAGATGTGAGGAGAGGGCTCTCCTATGGGGATTAGGTAGTGGGAGGTGATACTGTAACCATATTAATAGACTAGTAATAAATGGCAAAGTCCAAGTAACTATAAAAAAAAAAAAAAAAAAGTTTATATATATATATATCTCAAAATAACTCCTGATCAATAATATCACTAATATCAATAATATTATTAAGTGAATGTATACTCATTCACAAACTTTGAAACTCCAAATTATGTTAAAAATGTACAATATTAAGACTTATTGCTTGTTGCTCACTGAATGGCCAGAGAGGTTCTGTAGTAGCATTATCTATACATATAAAGTATATAACCCAAACCTCTTGGACTTGTTATATTCCAGTGCTCAATTGAAGTATTCTTTAAGCTCAGCTGTTGTTGCAGTAGTCAAAAGCTCAATAAGAACTATAGGTTGATTTGAATTGGAGGCTATGATAATGAGATCACTATATCTATAACTATTATCATCCAGATAAAACATTATAAGATACCACTGCCTAGCAATCTGAAAACCTCACAACTTGCCGAGCCAATTCACCAGGACTCAATTAAGTTCTGCATCAAACACACTCTCATATGGAACTTTATGACTACTATAACTATTTACAGAAATATGTACTATCTTGAATGAGTGGTTAGATGTTTGATGAATAATATTTTTATCAAAAAAATGAATAGCTTCTTACAATATTTTGAGAGTGTCCATAGAGTTATTATCCCACTCTGGAATATCTACTACTGGAGCAAATGGAAATATAGGAAATCTTAAACATTCCAATATCTTCAGTAGGCAAAAGGATCCCTTCAGCTATGAGAAACTCTATTATTGTAGTGTCACTTGCATTATTTATACTTTTTGGATTAGCAGATCTAAGAAATTTGGACCAAAAGAAATCCAGAGCTAGGTTAGTTGTACTTTACTCCAAAGTCTTGATCATTTTCCAAAATATTACAAAATTAGCAATTTCTTTTCCCAAAGATATAAGGCTGAAAATCTGCTAAGTATTATAGCTTAGGTATTTCTTCTTCAAGATGCTGAAGTAATTTGGTATCAATTATATATCTGCAGATACACATAAGGCCAGTATGTCTATTAAAAATAACAAGAAAAATTTAGTTATTTTGAAAGCTCTGATCTGACACCAATATCCTTAATCATATTATCTGACCCTGATATATTCAGGAGGACAAAGATAGATAATTTATATGAAAATATATATCTGTTTGTCTATATATATATATATATGTCACTAATGACCTTTGGGTTAATAGTTATATATTTTTCATATGTAAAATCTTTATATAAAGTCCATACTTGGTCTTATATGAGGTTAGGATTTTGGAATGGTTTCTTAATATTAAAAGGTGATATAGATGGTTTGTTTGAATCAAGGTATAGAATATTGAAAGAACTAATAGTGATGACAGAATGGATGGTGAAGTTGGTGCTATCATTTTTGATACCATAAAGAATGTTTAGACATGAAGAGTGAACATTTTCTATTGCTATATAAAGTCTATCAAACTCATCAAAGAAGAGAACAGCATGACTTTTTCCATTTCTGAAAGATGTCCAGCAGCTGCAATAAAACACCTGGAGGAAACTATCAGCAGAATTGATAGTTGGATAAGAACTGAAGTACTGGGGAGCATTATATTAAAAGGCTATACCAAGTGATTTCCAAAAGTCATCTACACTAGCTGCAATATTGATGTGTTCAAGAGATATACTAAATAAATAAATAAAGCCATTATTTGAATTATATTTTAGTAGATTTCATGCAAATCCTATAAATAAAAAAAGTATTACATCATACTTATTAGATATAAATAAAGCTCTCTTTTATAAGTTGTTCCTTAGCATTCAGTACCCATGTAGATTTACCAGAAGCTCATGACCCATGTAGCATTATAAATTTACCATTATGAATTTTTTCAAGCAGTAGACCATTTTGTTTAATTATGTTTATAAAATAGTAACTAATGTGATTGATCAGCTCAATAGTACTATTGACCATCTATTTTCTTCTCTTTGGTAAAGAGAGACTCTGAATTAAGTCTAAAGTTTATAAGAGTAATATGAGCAAAAACTACTATACTATTCTATAAAATAGTATAAAATGACTTTATACTTACTGTCATCAAGATGATTTCTTTTGGGAGATTTGATAGTATTTGATGAAAATATACTGAGGATATGAGTTGATATCAAAGACAAGAGACTCTATTGCTGCTTTGGTGAAGAGGTTAGAGATAAGGAATCTGTTGATATGATAATTGATTAGTGTAATTTTATTAATATTATATAATGGGGTATATATTGCCAGAACTATCTTTCTCCTCTCACACTTATCTTATCTTGTTGAGGTGGTGTATGATATTCTGACTTGTTATTTTCTGATGTATAGAAATGAGAATCTGATAGATAATGTATAATATAAACTTGCTGATCATTTTCAAGAAATACAATATCTTCACAACATTATATACCTTAGACTAGTACATCAACATCAATAGGTTATAGTTGATAAATTATACTTAAGCTTGGTGTTGATGTCGAAGAGATAACTATGTATAAAACATTCAAATAGAGAGTAAATTGAAGATTCTCACTCTGCAGCCTCAATTACCAGTAGTATAGCATCATATATCTATATTATATAAGTTATTTTCAAAGTATACTTTACCTTTAATAATATTTTCAGAAGTGATAGATTGCCTTTATTGATGATTAATATCTAATGTTTGGATGATAGTATTAATTAAGAAAATTGCTTATTGGAGAAAATAAATATGATCAGGATAGTGATATGGATTTTATGAGCAATGGTGGAGATAGTGATAAATGAGGATGACCTTAGATATATGTAGCAAATATGTAATAAAAACTACAATTTACCTTGCTGTTCCTGTTCAAGCCTTTGTAAGCATTCAAGATATATCTTTTCTTTATTGCAAAGCTACTCTAGCTCCTTGTAGAGCTGCTCCAGCTCCTTGTGGAGCTGCTCCAGCTCCTTGTGGAGCTGCTCCAGCTTCTTGTGGAGCTGCTCTAGCTCCTTGTGGAGCTGCTCCAGCTCTTTGCAGAGCTACTCTAGCTCCTTGTCATTTAAGGTATTTATGATCAGTACCTCAATCTTTTCAATCTACACTTCAATCTTCTTAATCTTAATTTTCATCTCTTTGATCTTATCTTTGATAGCCTCAACCTTCATCTCAACCTTTTCAATCTTGCTGTTGATATCTTCAATGCTGACTTCTATTATTTTAATATCCATTATAAATATTGAGCAGCAAAAAAACATGAAACCCAAAAGAATCTATTTATTTTTGGATGTCACACTATACTGATGTGATTGGCTATTTGATCTGATATCATATCTCATTGATCAATCAAAATTACTGCTTTCTCTCTTAATAGCTTAGTATATTGTTATGACCTTTGCATTATTGTAACCTTCTACTCTATACACATATTCTCTCATATTATTGGGTGAGTCTTAGTAAGCTTTACCTGTATCTAGTGAGCAATTATATATAAAGTATATTTGTACCTCACATTTTTCTTCACTCAACACTGATAAATAACTTGCAGGTTTGGCCATTCTCTTCATCTCTGTCATATTCTTATTACAGTATCCTCTTTCTCAGCATTGCTACTCCTTATTATAACTGGTACTCTTGTTACTATTGTTCTAGTCTCCAAGTTCTACTTTTATGCTACAATCTTGCCAAAACTGGGTTTGATCCATGTGAGTAGGAGATTGTCAATATAGCTCATTTCATCTATAAGAGTTACTTGTGTTCTATTCTCTGTACTTTTTTT
>RBNI01002496.1:0-18332 GCA_003990745.1 Jimgerdemannia flammicorona | reverse complement strand
TCCTACAAATGCCACCCTATCTACCTTCACCACAACTCTACCACCACTCTTCTCTACAATCCTCCTTACTAGTCCTTTACATCTCCCCCCCTTGGGACCCCACCCAATCCACCATGCCTTGAAGAGCTCGAGCATCAGCTCCTCCCACCTTACTACCCTCAGGTTCACAGGCCTCTGAGGGCCCTCCTCAAAGATGCTCTGCCAGTGTTCTGTAAGCCCCACCCATATTGCAATGGCCCAACCAACCATCAGCCACTCATCCCCCACCCCCCCCACCAGCCTTGACTGTAGTGCCACCCATCGCTCACCCACCTCAGGGTCAGGCGCTGGTACTCCCAATCTCCCCCCAACTAGACCTGTCTCAGTTATATATCTTTTTCTGATCCAGGAAGACCAGTCATCCATCTAGTCCACACACTCATACCCCTTCAATAACTCTGTGCACCCAGGCCATACCATCTCTAATGAGCTGGCCTCCTACAAAACCCCTTTATTTGATATCCAAGACTTGCTAGACCACCTTCTGCAACCTAGTAATTACTACCTTAGTAACCAACTTTCTGTCTATGTCCAGTAGCATAATTAGCCACCAGTTCTTCCAATTCTCTCTCTTTCTCTTATTCTTATAAAGTAGTACCACCAACCCCAAATCCTGCTCTCCCATCTATCTCCCTGACTATAGTATCAGATCATACATCACAATCAGCTCTCCCAGTACTCCAGAGACTTCTGCCATCTTCTGCCAGAAGTCCCAGAGCAGACCATCCTCCCCAGGTGCTGTGCCCAGCATAGTTGCAGCAAGAATCTAGTGGATCTCCTTCTCTCATACTGACATCACCAAGCCACTCAGCCCTTCTACCTGTAAGGGGTGCCAATATTCCAGTACTCACTCAATAGTGGCTGCATCAGCCCCACTCTCCTCCTCACTTCATAGACCACTCCATCTCTCCTTTAATGATTCAAGAATGTCTTATATACTATGTACCAGTAAGCCATCTGAGTCCAGTACCCCCTCCTATCTCTGCTTCACTCTCCTTATCTAAAGGACTCTTATGAGATATTTAGAAGATCTTTCCCCTTCCTCCAAACTCTGCCACTATAACTGTACTACTAAATACTGCACCTGTATCTTCTTCTCTTCCTACAGTATCTATTGTAATTCTCCAACCTCCATCTTCACCTTCAATAATCTCCAGTCCTCTCTCCCCTCTAGTATCACTAGCTCTGCCCAATCTTTCAAAAGTCTAGCCAGTCTAGCAGAGGCCCATCTCATCCTTTGCCTCCTCTATCTTCCAGCCTCCTTGCCAGCCTCACTCTAGTAGATCCTAGCAGTCTCTTTTATCTATATCTACTGAATACCAACTGGAGCACCTTCCTGCCTCCAGCTCTCCACCTTCTATTAAATGTCTCCAGCCCACTTA
Organism: Jimgerdemannia flammicorona; assembly: GCA_003990745.1. NCBI lineage: Eukaryota > Fungi > Mucoromycota > Endogonomycetes > Endogonales > Endogonaceae > Jimgerdemannia > Jimgerdemannia flammicorona. The sequence goes on along the minus strand of RBNI01002496.1, from coordinate 16,911 downwards.
TTCCACAGTACCTTATCATCTAATAAAGAGAAATTGAGGTGCCAATGTCCAGGCCCATCTCCACTACCCCCAAAATGTCCCTGTCTTAGCAGCCCCCAATGATCTAATCATGGACACTACTCCACCTCCAGTAACTTCCAAACATCCAAACCCCAGCAGCTCACTGTCAAAATCTAGTCAATCTGTATCTTCAGACCACCTGCTCAGTATGTGTACACCCTCCTTCTACCTCAAAAATTCCTTCCAGTATCCATCAGAGTACTAAGTCTTTCCACTTCCTCCTATGTCACTAGCCCTCCACTCCTGCCCTCAGCTCTCTATCCTCCATTAGTTTTATCTATCAGCACATCTCTAACTATATTGAAATTCCTACCAAGCACATCCACTCCAGCCTCCATGAGGGCCCCACTCTCCTAGAGACTCTTCACCCACTCAACACACTCTCCCCATATAGCAGAATAGTAGCAGGAACCCACTGTACCTGGTTCTCAACCTGTTCATATCTACTCTCTCCAGACCAATCTATCTCTCTAGCTTCTCATCTCACATATCTCACCTCTGCCTCTCCAAATCAGAATCCCAATCTTGCCCTTCCAGACTGTCTCTTCTCCTCATTTCTTTGTCTATTTCAGCCTATCCAAATCATCCTCACATCTGATATCCTACAAAAGGAAAAGATTGGTCTCCAATTCCTTCAGCCAAGTAAAAGTTCCTATATTGAGAAAAGTCCTATAACCCATTTATATTCAAAGAAAAAAAATTGGTTATACTGTTCATAAGAGAATATTGTTTAATATCATATCTATCCTCTACTGCTCTATACTTATCACTTCCTGTGCTATATCCAGATTATATTCAGTAGACTCCTCCTCCTCTTCAGCCCTCTTAGCCTCCAATCTCACCAATAGCTCATTTATCTTCCCATCCAAAATCTTCATAATACTCCAGACAGACCTCCTACTAGAGCTGCAATCTATAATGCTTGTCCCAATAGTAAGTAGTCTACTCACCAGCAATAACTGCCAGCTCCACCTCCCTCTCCTTATCCACCTCATACCCCTCCTCCTCCAAGTATACTATAAGAATTTCTGCCTTCAATACTACCACTACTCTATCACTCTACAGAATCTGTGCCTACTACTCATCACTCATCACTCTAAGGTCCACTTCCCCCAACTCTTCAGCTGCTAAGTTATTTATCATTCTGTATAACCAAAGGAGGTTCTCCACCTTCTTCCTCCCTAGAGTCACTAGTCTCCCTCTATTCAGCATCATAGTATTAGTCTCTGTACTTGCAGACTCATCCTACTCCTTCAAGACATCCACCAGTTCCTTCTCACCAACTACCACCACCTGTCTCTCTTTCACTATCTCAGAAACTCCAAAGTATATATACTGGGCCCCCCTCACAGGCACATCCTCTACCACCCTTCTCCTAGAAGCCAGTCCTTACCTGATAAGAGGAGTAGGAGTAGAGGAGTTCTCTCAGGCCTCCTCCTAGACCTCAAATATATCATCTGCAAATGAGTCAGTACCAGTCGCCTCCCTGTCCTCTTCTGTCCCCTTTCCAACATTTTCTCCACCCTTACTAGTCCAGATACTCATATTGGCTCCCCCCTGTCTCCTCAGTCCCACCAGTATCCTTCTTTGCATCACTCTCCAGATTAGCCAACAGCTCTCTCTGCCTCTTATGTCTCTGGGCCTACTCTCACTGCCCCTTATCCACTCAAATCTACTTCCCATCTACTACTTCTAAATGTGTCAATTCTACATAAGCCTTCTAAGCTTTGCTTGCTGCTCTACTATACTACTCAGCTCTTTCAGTACCTCCAATAAGTCCTCCTCCTCCTCCTCACTCTCCTTTACCCTCATCACCTTATATAGAATTGCTCCTCAGTCTATCACTAAAGACCAGTCCCTTGCCTTCTCAGTAGCTTTCTTCCCAGCCAATTGAATCCTAATATCAACATCCCCAGTCCAGAATGGAGTCTCTTCTCAGACCCTAAATCCAACATCTACCATCTCCCTATACTCAGCCATGACTTCCTCAACTCACCTCCTTATTTCCACTGTAGTCACCATGAGCACTCCTTTCACTAGCAATTGCACCACTCTGGGGTCCTCTCTCAAATAGCATGCTATTAGAACACACACCTTCTCAATAGTTAGTCTAGCCTTCAGTGCATCCTCCAATAGTTCTGTCTCCTCAAAGCCTACCTCTACTCTCTCTAATTCTTTTAGAAACTTCACTGATGCTGCTCCAGCCACCTGCTTAGCAATTAGCCCCAGTACTATTTTTGCCATCACTGCTAAGCCCTAGAAGTATAGAGTAACTGCAAACTTCAAGATTAACTTTTTGAGTAATGGGACCACTGTCAGGCCTATCACACCATCTGCCAGATCTCCCTGCTGCCCAAGCCCCATCCTCTCAGCTCCACCATCAGCAATCTCATCTGGATTTTTTTCTAGATTTGCAGTCTCATTACCATCAGCTATCATACTCACCCCAGCCACTATGCCCCCCAGCTCTACTGTCTTTACTGCCAAGGGCTACTCCCCTATGCTCAGCTATCTTCACTATCTCTTTGTCTTTTCTTAATCAGCTCTCCAGCTCAAATGCCTACTATCTCTTCTTCACTATCTCTACAAAGCTTGCTCTCTCTGATCCCTGTCTACCACTGCTACTTCCTCTCTTTTTGTATCCTCTCACCAGTATATCCCACATACTCCCCCCTAGGCCAGAGCCCCTCTTCATATACTGTCAGTTGAATATACTCAGGCCACCCTATCTAGTATGTACCTCAGATTGTCTGTCAATTGATATGTTATTAGTAGAAATGATATTGAAAGTATTTCTCAAAGGTTGTGTAACCTGAATGTTACCAGAGAAAGATGGTGATATTTTATCTATATATAAGATAATTCTAAATAGTAAGGTTCAGTATGTGAGCCTAATAATATATATAGTAGTTTTCTATACTAAAGGTCACATTTTTCTATTGAAGATTGACTGTTAAATTTTGGAAAAATATTGAGTTATTTGTGACATTGTCTATCATAATGATCAAAATCTGTACTTGAAATTTTCAGTTGGCAAATTTATATAAAAATAAATAGCTATTAAAATTTATTTTGTTTTAAGACTTCTCTCAAAATGCTGATCAGATAGCAAACTCTCCCTTTTTATCTTAGTTATGATTCCAAGCTTCCAGATATAATTAATAAAAGCATCTGCAATATTTTCTCCAGAATGAGGACTAGTGAGTTTGATAAAGTCAAGAGTAAGATATTTAAGTTATCAATTAAGGTCAATCTAATAACTAGTAATACTCAGAAATGAAATTATATTGGGAAATATTCATTTATTGATTATAAATGAAATTCTGCCTACTGAATTTTATTTATTGAATATGAGATTAAATTGATGAGCTCTTTATATATACATATATAATTTAGCTTATAATGGTTATGGTATTACCCTTATTTATTTATTTTATCTGAAGTATCTGGTAAAGATTGTCATACTCCTTTCTATAGACCTCTAAGATATATTTGCAAATAGTATCAACACTTGGTAGATATAAATTATACTTGAGAAGGCCAAAGATTTTTTGGTCTATATACATAATTTAGTAAATGAGTCAATTTCGAAATTCTATCAAAGAATATAACTAAATATTTTTGATTAAATAGAGTTATTGATACTGAAATAGTCAGACAATTAGATAAATATATCTACTATAGCTTAGATATTGATTTTATTTATTTTATATTCTTTTTGATTTTGTTGGAGTTTTTATCTTTTATATATTAATATATATTCAAAGTTAAACTACTAAGCATTTTGAACTTCTGGCTATATAGTATAAAGAGATTGGTAGAAATAATATCATATATATATCAATCAAAAGTATCAGTTATATTATAAATACATCTTTCTTTTTTAATTTTTTACCTACAATAATTACAAATAACATTATCTCCAGTTTTAAATGAGAATTGCATGGAAAGTATAGAACTATCAAGAATATTTAACTTAAAGTATTATCAGTACTATAAACTATTGAAGACTAATCTATCAATATATATATTTATATGTTTGTATATATATATTTGTATATATATATATATTTATATATATATTATTACATAGTGGTTGCTGAGTCCTTCAAATATGCCAGATTCTCTTCAAGGTATATCTCTTAGACTAACTCAAGTTTATTATAAGTAAGTTCTTATTAGAGTACCTTCTCAAGGTCTTATAGTCCTCAAACTTCTTATCTTTAAACTGTCTTATTATCTCTTAGATTGCTTGCAAGGAAGTATATATATTGCACTGAGAGGAACTGACTTTATTTTAGAGGAAATAAGAGGAGTATTTATACAAAATATAATTCAATAGTTGCTAAGATATAAAGCTAAATATAAATTCCAATAACTAAAATAAAATACCAGGACAGGAAAAACTGCTAAGTTCCAGAGTTGGTACTGATAGTTATACAGGTTCAGGATGCTGATATAATTTGGTGTTACATCAGAATGCTGGTACTGGCATAATTCAGTATTATATTAGAATGCCAGTACTGGTATAATTCAGTGTAACCAAAGAACTTTAGAGCAGAATATTCAAGACCATAAAGGCTTCATCCTCATCAGAGATCAGGATGTCTTCAAAAAAGATGAGGTCCATGAATTCATCATTATCGCATAAGTCACATATTTTGTATACTTTATGTATATCATACTGGATGATGTCATTGCTGATGATGTCATCATGTTCAATAGTGGTAGTGGTAGGAATAAGGAGATCTGGGGCTCTCCAGTCTATGAGGTTCTCTTTCACAAAATAAGGAACAAATGTAGGGTCTTGGGGAGGTCTAATCTGGATGCTTGGGCCTTGGAATACTGAGATCAATCCTTGCAGGAATTGGTCTGGATTATCCTGAAGGATAGGATGCCAGAAGTCTTCTACTTCATCACTATTAATAGTGATAGTGGACTGGATTTCTATAGCTACTCTGGTTTCTAGTACATTGATACAGCAGGATAACAGGTCTCTGAAATCTGAGACTCTAACATACTCCAAGTTGGGGATTGACCATGGTATATGTCTGAAGATCTGATGGATCTTCTTAGCTGTTCTTGCTTCACATATATCTATGAGAGTAGCATCTTGTAACTCTTGAGGGCTGGCCTGTGGGAACTCCTGGCAGAGGAGGTTTCCTATTTCATACTCCTGCCATATTTGGAGGCATTCAGTGGCAATGGTGATCCTTGTTTCCATTTTGTAGTGATAGAGGATATAATGATAAGGGTCACCAATACCCAGGTTGACACTAGAAGTCCTTCTTGAGCAGGTCCTCATGGCTCTTCTGATGTCTTGGAATATCCTTTCTTCAACTGAGATACCTTAGTGGTTCCTTGATCTTGAGGTTTGGTGAGCAGCAGGCATTTCATTTGTGGTAAGTCTTTGAGCTATTTTGGGATTGGTGGGTCTTGTTGGTCGCTACTACTGTAGTTCTTTGATCCTTTTTTTATATTCCTCAAGGTATCTGAACTATGGTCACAATGACTCACAGTTGATCATCATTGCTCATCTTATATATCATATGATCTTCTTGTACTCTGATCTGGTAGCTTGTAAGGAAAGGCTGTCTCCTGCACTGATGTTATCATTCTGGGATCACCATTACATCTTTCTCCTAAATAAGGATCTTCTCGAGAATCCTTATTCATTAGTCCAGTTTTGAAAAATTTGCTGATTCCATAACCTCTGACAAGGGGTCAAAAAGTAGTATTTATGGGCTGGCATCTTCCCTATATATTTTGGTGTAATAGTAAAGAGTTGCTCTCTTCATATAGAGCAAGGGCCTGATTCTGATCTTGACCAATCAGTTGACAGTTTGAACTTCTCTGGCTTCGAAAGTCTTATGGATGAGTAGTTGCTAGTGCCATATCTCTTAGAGAATGGTCCAGACAGATAGCCTACTAGTCACAGGATATGCTGTTATGATTCATGGACTAGAACCTCATAGGCAGTCATCATGTTTTACTTCTCTTATATAGGTTCATGGTACTTCTTGAGTATATTCCTATATACTATAGTAGATAGTATGGTCTCTGAGATTTTTCTAAGCCAGAAGGTAGTTCTTTTAATATCTTGTATATAGAAGGGTCCTTTCCATTTGGGCTCCAGTTTTCATGACTATGAGGCTTCTACCATATTTTGATACAATAGGACCTTTTCTCCAATTTGGATAGGTTCTAGGGTCTTGTGATTCTTTTCTGCATTCTTCCTTGTCAGCACTTGTGACTTGATGATGTAATCTTTAGCCTTCTTTCTGATTTGGTGTAGTCTCTGGATTTCTGCATTGACCTGTCTCCAAGTTAGGTCTAGATTTGTGCCTGAGGTTTCATCAGAATCTTCTTCTCTGAAGAGTAGTTCCCTTGGAGTAAAGTGTGTGCTCAGTGACTGTATATCTCATAGGACAGAGAGGACAGTTGGGAGATAGTTATCCCAATTCTCATATGTCTCTAAGATCTTTGCCAGGATGTTCTTGAGGGTCTTGTTGGTTCTCTCTGTCTGTCTATTTTCTTGAGGGTGGTATGCAGTGGTCTTGATGTGCTGGATCTTGTATTTCTGATATATTATCTCATGGAATCCATTGAAAAATTCTGTGCCATAGTCTGTTGTGATTTGCTTCAGTGTCTTGTAGTAGCAGATGATTTCTCAGTACAGGAAGTCAGCTATAGAGAGAGCATTGGCTTCTTGTAATGCTCCTGCTTCTATCTATTTGGTAAAGAGGTCTATAATAACTATAATATAGCAGTTTCCTGATAGTGTTACTGGTAGTGGCCCAATGATATCTATTACAATGTGGTGAAAGGGGATAGGCTCAATTCTTGATAACCTGGATGCCTGGTCTTACTGATATTGTTTCTGTTTTTAGTACTTATCACACCTTTTGACAAATTGGCACAGATCTTCCTTCATCTTAGGCCACTATATAGTTCTTCTTACCTTGTTGTATATATTGGTTCCTCCTAGGTATCCTTGCTTGTATACTTTCTTTATTACTTAATACCTCTTGTGTTTGGATATTACTAGCTTTTCTCCTTTTCTGAGTATAGTGTTGTCTAGTTCAAACTGTTTTCAAGTCTGGTTGATGATAGTGATTGTCCTGAGTTCAAGGTGATTGGGCATCTTCCGCTACCCAAGATAGCTAATTAATCCATAGTATAACTCCTTATTCATATTGAGTAATCTTGATGGGGGTGTTTCAGAGTGTCCTTGAGAGTACATCAGCATTGGTATTGGTTCTTCCTGAGTGGTGCTTGACAGTATAGTCATACTCTTACAGCCTGTAGATCCATCTAGTATATATTCCTTTGGGGTTCAGAGTGTAGAATAGCTAGACAAGAGCAGACTAGTCTATTTGAATAGTAAAGTATTTTCTGGCTAAGTAGTAGTGGAACTTGTCTACTGCTCAAACTACTGCTAAGCATTTGAGCTTATATGACTTATAGTTCTGTTCTGCTCTGCAAGTACCTCAGCTTGCATAGGAGATGATATATTCATGTCCATCTTTCTTCTGAGCTAGGACTGCTCCAAGTTCTATGGTACTTGCATCTGTCTGTAGGATGAATTCTAGATTCCAATCTGGTCTTCTGAGGATAGGTGCTTAGGTCAATCTAGTCTTGAGTTCATTGAAGGTTTCTTGGTATTTCTTGGTCCATTCGAATTTAATTTCCTTCTTCAGTAGCTCTTAGATAGGTGCTATAATGTTGGAGTATCCTTTGATGAATCTTCTATAGTAGCTGACCAGTCCAAGGAAGGCATGGACTTCTGTGGTCATTCTGGGTCTCGAGTAGGCTGCAACAGCCTCAATCTTCATGGAGTCTGTGTGGATTCCAGTCTAGTTGATGAGGTGTCCTAGATAGGCAATTTCTTGAGCTGCAAACTTGCATTTCTTGGACTTGATGTAAAGGCCATGCTCCTTGAGCTTCTTGAGGGCTGGCTCTATGTAATTAATATGTTCCTATACAGTATTACTGAAGATGATCACATCATCAACATAGACAAAGAGCCATTTTCCAATCTCATTGCTGAAGACTCTATTCATCATTCACTGGAAACTTGCTGGGGCATTGTACATTCCAAATAGCATTCACAGGTAGATATAGGTGGCATCAGGTATGATGAAGGCTGATTTCTCACTGGTATCTTAAGTGAGACCAAATCCAAGGTGGTGTAGTATTTGGCTTTGCTTCCAAGGGTGGTAAGGATTTCTTGAATATTTGGCAAGAGCTGCCTATTCTTCTTGATGATGGTATTGAGCTTCCTGTAGTTAATGCAGAGTCTTGGTGCAAACTCTCCAGACTTGCTTTCTTTCTTTGGGGTAAGGGACAATGAGTGAAGCTCAGGAACTGAAAGCTTGCTTGATGATTCTGGCTTCTTCCATTTCCTTGAGTTCTGCTTGCAGCCATTCTTTGTAAGCAGGTGGTATGGGTCTGGCTTTCTGGTAGATGGGCTTGGTATCACCAGTATCAACTTTGTGGTAGTACTTGAGTTCTTGATTGTGGATATTTCTGAAGTCTATAGTAAGTACTCCTTCATTCTGGTGCAGGATCTTGAGAAGTTGTTTTTCTAGGGGAAGGTTTTCTCCAATAGTATATGTGTGCTTGTTCTGATCCTTGTCTTTCTTGTGTTTAAGTTTAGTAATCCTAGTGATGGTATAGACTCCTCTTCCAGTAGATCTAAAGCCTTGTTCTCCTCTCTTGGTCTTGATGAGTTTGATGGCTTCAGTGATCTTAGGTTTCTTAATTTCATGAATCAGCATCTGGCCAATCCTATCATACTTCTTGACTTTAAATGGGGTGGTGGGGTTGTGATTTCTGACTATAAGGAAGATCTTGCCAGTGTAATCAGGGTCAATTACTCCTCCTTCAACTGAGATTTCACTTTTGGCCAGGCTGCTCCTAGTCTTGATAATTCCAGCATAGTTCTCTGGCAGCTTGACTCCAATTTCAGTGCCAAGCAGGGTGGTGGTCTGTAGTATCTTGAATGCTGACAAGATCTATTCCTATGGCTCCTTCAGTCTTATATTCTGGGATCTTGGCTTCAGGGTGGAACTTCTTGACCTTGAGGGTGACATCTGGTTCTTGTTCCTCCTCATCATCACTGTTAGCTTGAAGCTCTGGGGGCTGGTCATCTTCTTCAGCTTTCTTTTTGCTTCAGCAGCTTCTTACTCATGTTTCTGTTGGCAGATTTTCCTGACTTCACTGATACAGGACCAGCAGTTATTCAGGTGTTCAGAGTAGTATATCCTAGTACCATGGGGGTATCTTCCTTGAGGGATATAGCCATTGATAATCTTATTGTACCACTGCTCATCTATGAGCTTAGGTGTCTTGTTCTTATTCTTGTTCTTGTTCACTGAGTGCATGAAGACCTCTGTGTCCTCTTCATCTCCTTCCTCTATGTCTAGTAGGACTCCTTTGTAGAACATTGATAGAGACTCATACCTTTCTTCCTCTATAGTTAATCTGAATCTTCTGAGCATTGAGGTCAATGATGGCCTTGGCCTTATGAAGTCATTGGTTGCCAATGAGGATGTCATAGTTAGTGGCACTTATAACAATCACATCTACTGGAATGATAGCTCCTCCTATCTTAATGGAGACTTCTTGGATTTTGCCAAGAAGGGTAGTTCATGTACCATCTGCTGTAACATAAACCATCTTGGTGAACTCTTCAATATCCCAGCCTAGGTGGTCAATTGCCTTCTTGCTCATGAAGTATCCTTCAGTACTAGTATCAATGATGGCATCAAAGATATAGTCTTCAATCTGATATGGAGTATAGGCTGATATCTTATACTAGTCTTCAGATTCTTCACCTGAGTTTTCAGATTCTTTCTGTATATTGTGAGCTTCTACAATTTTATACTCTTGATTCTTGGCAGTAGTTGCAAGTCCTACTCTCAACTACTATCTGAAGGCAGAGACTTCAGCTAGTTGTCCAAAAGTAGCATTGACCTTCTGTTCCTTGAGATTCTTGTAGATATCATACTAGTGGATCTTGGTCTTGTACAGCTTTTGTTCTTTCTTGCTTTCACTTTCTCCTAAGACTGGAGTAGTGCCTTTAATAATTTGGCAGGCAGCTTTATCTAACTCTATGTCTTGATCAATCTCTTCAGATTGAGTCTTGCTTTAAATAGTGACAGCTGGGGTCTTCTTTGGTCTTCCAACTGGCTTGCTATTACTCTTCTTATCATAGAGCTTGGACTGGGTTTTAGTATCTTCAGTAGCAGGGTAGAATTCAAGCTCCTCATAGTATTCTTCATCATCAGTATCACCAATCTCCTTGATGACTACTATATTAGTTTATTCTCTGATTCTGCTAGCATTACTTGGTTGGGCTTTGTATCTTGTTTCAGTTATGCAATTTTTTATATAGTGGCCTTTTTCTCCATATCTGAAGTATGTAATATTGCATTCTTTTGTAGCAACTGCAAATCTCTATACTTGTCTTCTGTTGGTACTTCAGACTTCTCTAACAATATTACTAAGATGTGCAGTTATCTCAACAAACGGCTTAGTAAGTTCCTCCACTGGGTCAGCTTTGGCTGCCTTGGGGGTAGGTGGGGTTAGTTGTCTGTTTACAACTATAGCAGATATGATACTAGTTAGTTTTGATGGCTCCATCTTGATGCCAGTTATTTTCTCTATTAAGTGTTCAGCAGGGTATCTGGTAGTTCAATATCTCTGTACAAAGACCACTTTCTGATCAAGAGTCAGTGCAGCTGGGGTAAACTGGATTGCTAGGGTAATTTCAGAGTAAACTCCTTTGAGGAAGATTGAATCCACTATTTGTTCCTTGAGGGCATCATCATAGCCAGTCAAGACAATCTGGTGGCAGATTCAGGTATAGAATGAGTTGGGATCTTCACTAAGTCCCTAGCAGATAGTGTTGAGTTAATCCTTGAGAGCTTGCTTGATCTCTTCAGTATAGTATATTATTCTGAGGAAGACCCAAGTTTGGCTGCACCATTATTAGTAATAGTGGCTGCATTGAACTTATCTCTGGTAGGTCCTCTGAGGCTGACTGATAGAAGAGCCAATTGTGCATCTATACCAAGAGCTTATATAGTAGTGAATTGTTTAAAGTTTTCAATAAAGGTCAGGATTGACTCTTTAGTAGTATATCCATAGAATGTGGGGGGATACATTTCTATCTTATCTTGAATTCTTGTAGGGGTGACTCTTGTAGTCAGGGTAGTTGTTGTGGGGGTTGTTTGTTTTTCAGCTTGAAAGTGAGAGATTTGTCTTGAATCACCAGCCAATGAGCACCAAGTTGTTATGTAGTGGTCACTGAGTCCTTCAAATATGCCAGATTCTCTTCAAGATATATCTCTTAGACTAACTCAAGTTTGTTATAAGCAAGTCCTTATTGGAGTACCTTCCCAAGATTTTATAGTCCTCAAACTTCTTATCTTTAAACTATCTTATTATCTCTTAGATTGTTTGCAAGGAAGTGTATGTATTGCACTGAGAGGAACTGACTTTATTTCAGAGGAAATAAGAGAGGTATTTATATAAAATATAATTCAATAGTTGCTAAGATATAAAGCTAAATATAAATTTCAATAACTAAAATAAAATGCCAGGATAGGAAAAACTGCTAAGTTTCAGGGTTGGCACTGATGGTTATATAGATTCAAGATACTGATATAATTTAGTATTACATCAGAATGCCAGTACTGGCATAATTCAGTATAACTAAAGAACTTTAGAGCAGAATATTCAAGACCATAAGAGCTTTATCCTCATTAGAGATCAGAATGTCTTTGAAGGAGATGAGGTCTGCAAATTTGTTGTCTTTTTTTTTTTTTTTCTCAAACTCTTTCCTTTATTAATACACCATCTATCCTCTAAATAATACACCATGCCCAACCCTATCCGATCCCCCTAGGGGGGCCCCTCTCTCCTACCCTTACTTGATGAAAAACCACTTTATCTAATACTATCTCCACCTGCCCACCACTCTGCTCACAGATCCCTTCTATCAGGCAGTGATGTTTACCACCCTGGGGGCCCCAACCCACCCACCACTCAGTCAGCAGATCCCCCATCAACCCCTTCTACCTTAACAACTTCTCCTGTAAACCCATCTGTCATCCCTCCTCAAAAACAAAGAGCCAATGTCCAGTCAGCCCTATCTACACTGCTAAAACTCACTCTAAAGTTAACCAACTATTGTCCACACCACTCACTAGCCGAGATTTCAAATTCTCTCTCTCCATCCAACCTCCTCTCTACCCCCAGCTGATTCCCTACTACTATCCAAAAGTCCCCCAGAACCTCACACTCTCCCAGCCAATGTTCAGGTGTTTACACATATCCCCCAATCTGTCCTACATTATAACACTCCTCACAATCTAATTGGCCACCCTCCACCAGATGCCCAGTATGGAAATTCAACATGACATTCCTCCACAGCATCCACCACCATACTACCCAGAACTTAGAAGGAAGCTACCACTATATCTCAGCACTCTATGCCCAGACTCCTGCCCAGTCCCACTCCTCACCAATCCTCACAGCCTGCCAACTACTTGGCCAAAGATCCTGGCCAAAACCCTGCTGACACTCCATACCATCACCAATATCAAACTCAGCAAGTAGAAAACCCTCCAGAAGAAGTCTGTCCCAATGCCACATAGCTGGACCCCACAGCATCTCCTCCTCATTATCTTGCCAATATAGGCCTAGCTGGTGTGCTCCATTCACCACTCTCCACCAGAAGCCCTTATATCATAGCCATCAGCTTCTAGTCAGGCCCACCAGAGAGAGCAAATCTCCTGAGGACCCCTGAGGGGAGAATCTCATCTCCTACACCTTCTGCATCAGTGGCACCCAACCTCCCCCCTGCAGTTCAATAGCCCTTTTTAACCACCAAGCTTGCAGGCAGTACAGCTACTTAGGAAAATCCACAAGACTAAGTCCTCCTCTAACCACCAGTATTGCAAGAGTATCTCAACTGATCTGGGACCTCCTCCCTGCCCAAATCCAATCTCTAGTCAGTTTCATCAGTCTCCTCACCACCTAAGCTGGGAAGTCTAAGTGATAGGCCATATATGTACCATAACTTGGAGAACTAGTAGATATTCAGAATTGACACCTGCCCTACTAGGGAGATGTAGCGATCCCCCCAACCTCTAAGAGTCTCCCCCCAAATGGCCACTCTCCTCTCCCACCACACTCGTAGCAAGACTGATCCATATATAGAAAGGAAGATGCCCAAATACTGTACCACCTCTCCTGTGGGGACAATTGTTCCAATGACATCCCCTCCCACTAGTCTATTCCCTAACACCATTATCTCACACTTATGCCAGTTGAGTTTCACCCCAGAGTGCATCTTATACCATTCCACTGTCTCCTTAAGTGCCTCAACATCCACCACTGATCTAAGTCCAACATATTATCCACAAAAGCCCCCACTTTCCACACCACACCATACATAGAGAGCCCTGTCACCTACTGATGTATCCTATCCATCAAAGATTCCAATGAAAGGGCATAAAGGATAGGGGATAGTGGGTCTCTCCAAGGAACTCCTCTCCCTAAGAGAAATACCAAACCCTAGTGACCATTACACATTAGCACTGCCCTACTGCCCTCCAACAAATTCAACATAGAAGCCTGAAACCATGGGGGAATACTAATTCTGTCCAGTACCTTGTCTAGCCATACCTACTGAACATAGTCATAGGCCTTCTCCTGGTCCAAAAAAACCAGTCTACCATCCAGTCTGCAAGCCTAGGCCCCCTCAATGATGCTATGCACTCAGGCAGTCTCATCTCTGATAAGTCTACCTCTTACAAAGCCCTGCTGCTCCTCACCTAGTATCTGTTGGGCAACCTTCTGTAGCCTCACAACAATCACCTTAGTCACTATCTTCCTATCTATATCCAGAAGTATAATTGGTCACCAGTTCTTCCAGTCCTCCCTCCTCCCTTTGTCTTTATACAATAAGGCCACCAACCCCAAGTTCTGCTCACCAATCCATGTGCCACTCAGAATTATATAGTCATAGAGAGCTGCCATCTCCCCTAATACTCTAGGGACCTTTGCCATCTTCTTCCAAAAGTTCCAAGGTAGTCCATCCTCCCCAGACACTGTCCTAAGCTTAGTTGCTATAAGAACTCCTTGGATCTCCTCCTCTTGAACTGGTAGGATTAAGTTGCCAAGTCTTTTTACAAATTTGTTATCATTGCATAGGTCATGTGTTTTGCATACTTTACATATATTGTATGGGATGACATTATTGCTAATGATGTCATCATGTTTGGTAGTGGCGGCAGCAAGAACAAGGAGATCTGGGGCTCTCCAGTCTATGAGGTTCTCTTCTACAAAATAAGGAACAAATGTGGGGTCTTGGAGAGGTCTAACCTAGATGTTTGGGCCTTGGAATACTGAGATCAATCCTTGCAGGAATTGGTCTGGGTTTTTCTGAAGAATAGAATACCAGAAGTCTTCTACTTCATCACTATTGAGGGTGATAGTAGACTGGGCTTCTATAGCTACTCTGGTTTCTAGTGCATTGATATAGTGGGATGACAGGTCTCTGAAATCTGAGACTCTAACATACTCCAAGTTGGGGATTGACTATGGTGCATGCCTGAAGATCTGATGGATCTTCTTAGCTATCCTTACTTCATGTATATCCATGAGAGTGGCATCTCGTAACTCTTGGGGGCTGGCCTGTAGGAACTCCCAGCAGAGGAGGTTTTCTATTTTATACTTCTGCCACATTTGGAGGCATTTGGTGGCAATGGTGATCCTTGTTTCCATTTCGCAGTGATAGAGGATATAATGATAAGAGTTATTAGTACCCAGGTTGATACTAGGAGTCCTTCTTGAGTGGGTCCTCATGGCTCTTCTGATGTCTTGGAATATCCTTTCTTCAACTGAGATATCTTGGTGGTTCTTTGATCTTGAGGTTTGGCAAGCAGCAGGCATTTCATTTGAGGTAAATCTTTGAGCTATTTTGGGATTAGTGGGTCTTATTGGTTGCTGCTACTGCAGTTCCTTAATCCTTCTTTTATATTTCTCAAAATATCTAAACTGTGGTCACAATGACTTACAGTTGGTCATCATTACTCATCTTATATGCCATATAATCTTCTTATGCTCCAATCTGATAGCTTGTAAGAAAAGGTTGTCTCTTGTACTAATGTCATCATTCTGGGGTCACCATTACAATATGTATATATATATATATATATTGTATATATATGTAGATATATCTAGTATATAAGTTATAAAGGATTTGGATTAGATGATTTGAATTAGATGATTTGGATTAAATTACTCAGATTAAGTGATTTATATTAAGTAATCAGATTGAGTAATTTAGATTGAATAATTCAGATTGAATAATTTAGATAGAGTAATTTGGATTAAGTAGTTTGAATTGAGTAATTCAGATTAAATGATTCAGATTAAGTAATTTGAATTGAGTAATTCAGATTAAGTAGTTCAGATTAAGTAGTTTGAATATAGTAATTCAGATAGAGTAATTTAGATAGAGTAATTCAGATTAATTTAAGTTAATTTGGATTGTTTCAGATTTGAGATTCAGATCAAACTATTATATAATAAATCAAATCTAAATTTGATTTAAATTAACTTATTTGGAGTACTAGTAGAGATGCTATATTTATATTTCAAGTTGATCAGACTTAGAATTATTAATAAGTTAGATCTGAGAGTTCTTGATAAAAATACTTCTTTATTCTTAGAAAAAGAAAGTAGAGCTAAAATTATAACATACTCAGTATAGAGAATATATATATATATAATTTATAATTAAAACTAAATAGTATACTGAATATATCTATATATAGTTATACTATATATAGTATATAACTATTATATTGAAAATTTTATTATAAATTCTATTAGAACTTCTATTAATATTTTTATTAGAAATTTTACTATAATTTCTAATAGTTTGTTATTATATAATAAATTATTATATTCTTTTCTTCTTTATCTAAACCTACTCATTCAATTTAGCAATAAAACTCCAAATATATACTCATCAAACTGAAGAGCTATATAAGTAACTCTTCTAGTTCCTTCTTGACTGTCTCAATCTTAAGGAGTAATATATAGTATATATATTTCTTAGATAGTATAGCTTCTGGGGTCAGTTTAATTTTATAATCAACTTCTCATATAGGAGATATGTAGATCAGGTAGCTTATCTGAAAAGATATCTTTGAATTCTTTAAGTAATAACTTAATACTTCTGCTTAGGATACTTAGTAGATGAAGGCTCTTTTAATTATGAGAAGTACTATAATATAGAACAGATAGGAGGTTTTTTCTAGATGCCAGAGCATTGGCTGAGAGAGTGTGAAGTTTTGGGTGATTTTTGGATAGCAATAGATGATTGACTCAGTATTAGATAGAGGGCAGATAGAGAGAGAGATCATTGGGAGAATTTGAGAAAGAGGTTGGTGGGGGGTATAGGTAATGAATGGTTCACTTTTAGATAAGTATTAGTAATATAGATGAGATTGTAAGCCATTGGCTTTATGTATTTGAAGAGGGATAGCAGTTAAGTATAGTAGAGAGATAGCTGAGATGAGAGAGATTGATTGAAAATATTCTATCAGAGTGGTAGATAGGATGGGGTCTCTAGAGTAGGTACCATTACTGACTAGTGGAGATGATCTGTAAGTAGAGTAGTGGGCAGATGGCAATGGTTAATAAGGTAGTAGTTTTCCATTAGGATGAGATAGGGAGTAAGTCCCTCAGGGGGATTAAGTAGGAGTGGGGGTCAGTATATTAATATGAAATTAGACAGAGATATTAATAAAAAATGCAGTCTAAGTG
>RBNI01002495.1:0-18333 GCA_003990745.1 Jimgerdemannia flammicorona | reverse complement strand
CTACTTCTTCTCAATAAAAGACTACTTTGTCTAGCACCATTGCCACCCTCTCACTACTCTGCTCACAGATCTTTACCACCAGACTGCGATGTCGGCCCCCCTGAGGACCCCAACCCACCCACCATCTAGTCAGCAGATCCCCCAACAGCTCCTCCCACCTTAACACCATCTCCCGCAGCCCCAACCACTACCTCTCCTCAAAAACAAAAAGTCAATGACCCGCCATTCCCACCCATACTGCTAGTACCCACCCTAACCTTCTGATACAGTCTATGCAGGACAAACTATCCAACCAAGAGTCATATGCTAACATATTAGTAGATCTGTGTATATTCTACTACCATACAGATTGCCTTACAAAATGTGAAGAATATAGACAACAAGTACTGACACAAGTGCATGAAGAACCTGGCATACATGTACAGATCAGCATCACACTTACAATATACTAGACTATATTACAGATTGCTCAGGGCTGTGACCCATGCACAATCAATACTATGGACAGTGTTTTACATTTATATGATAATATACATCAGCCAGTACTCCAGTTCTGCACCTAGCTGGTGTCAACATTGTAGACAGCAGCCAATGTAACCTTTACCAGAGAACTGCAAGTCATGAACATGCTCTGCACAGTGCTCACCAACTGTAATACCCAAAAATCGATCCAGCAGATTGGCGAGCTACTGGAACTATCACTATCAGATTCGCTAAATAATAGCATAAACACCAATAGTGTGAACATGGCATCTGTGTTGAAATGGCTTATAAATCACTATCACTATCTTAAGAACACCGAGGCTGCAGACTGCCACAACACACAACTGATTGATCTATTGAAAGTGCAAAATTTGAATTGCTGTTCTGTAAGGGGATGCTCACTGAACTCAGAGCAGATTTAATACAACTGCTTGCAAATTACATTCATGATATATAAACTATATTGTAACACATTTTAAGCCAAACAACCATGTTTATTTATAAATATATATGAGTTGTAGATATAATATATAATTTGAATAAACCTATACCACTACATTAAGAATAGTTTAGCTGGCTAAATATGATATCAATTACAACATACTCTTGTAATAATACCATATATACTATTTAATATCACATCTATATCACCAAATCCAAATCCAAATATAATTGATTATATTGCTCAAAATTACTAATTATATAGTGTTGGGGAAAGTGCATTCACATGGATGGGATAATTCCATCTATATGAATGCACTTTCCCCAATACTGATGTTATACAAATTATTTATTGCTCAGATTCAACTCACCAATTCCACAATATCAAATTCTGTCGAACCCTGGGTGGTATTATGTAATACTCTGAGAGATGTTTAATTGTGTATTAGTGGATTAGTTGTCAAATTGTAAAAGCAGGTCTATCTGGTGCTAGTATATTGATAATAACTTTACACATTGATGACTAAGTGTGATGTTATCATCAGAGAAAGTACATTCATATAGATGAGATTATTCTGTCCACATAAATGCACTTTCTCCAATAATATCATGTGAGTAGTTTGGACCATCATTGTTACAGTATGTCATGGTATAAATAGCTAGTCAAATATACATTTTTTGTAATACCAACCAACTACCATAGAACACTCTACAAAAACCCTCTTCAATGTTGGTGAAGTATATATGATTACAGATAGTATTATATAACAAATTCAAAACCTGAAACCCCCACACACAAAACTAAATCTTCCAGAGCCTCTGATGGCATTTTACTTTAAAATCATGCTAACAGAAGAACAATTAATCCAGTATGTTTGGTAGATGACATATATAGTACATCATCTTTAAATAATTTAATAACATCTTATCTTTTCTATAGAGGTGTGATTTTAGAAGTGGTTACCAAACAGTGGTTTACAGCCAAATGTTCTGTACCAGAAATTGGTAATTATCTAGATGTAATCTATTAGAGTGTAAATTTTAATACATTTAATAATAATTTTTCTATTTCTTGATTAGTTAGTTCATGGATGGATTCATTGATTTGACTTTAAAACAGGTCATTTAGACTTTGGTAGCACTATTTACAATAAGTTTCCAATCAACCTCACCATTGGGTTTGGCATACATTGCCAAGATTCATGCAGCTCTACATTTCTATAGAGCAATATCAATAGAGAGATCTGTGAAATTGTTAAAAATAACAAGCCTCAATATCTTATTTATCCAGTTATATACTTCACTAGAAACCATGGTAATGTGAAAATTACAGTCCTCAATGTCCCAGACAATGCTATACAGATACAATTTGCCAGACCATATAATTTTGGCCCTCCTGTTACAAATACAACCAGCTCATACCACATGTAAATTGGATATTTTATCACAATATATAATTGTATGATGGCCATCTGTTTCAGCAGCAGTAATGGCTGTGTGTCTATATAGAATATATCAACAAAATCACCTATGTTAAAGACCTCTATTACTTGCAAAGAATTTGCATTGCTGGTTACTACTATATTCGACTCCAATATAGATATATATAATGCAATCAGTATAGCGATATCAGATACACCAAACTTGGCAATTTTACTGGATAGATATCACAACTCTTTGCTACCACAGGATTGATACATATTCATTTTGAAATCAAATATTGATGGCTTGGTTACCAAGTCATCAATTCTTCTTGACAATAGTGATGAGCTGATCATAGGCAACATTGCTATACTGGGTAATGGCACATGAGTGATCATTATCAGTTGGACAACATTCTACATTATAGATCTTAATATACTTGTAGTTATCAAATCATCCATCTACAATAATGACATTGTCATCCATTTTGAGATTGGATGTCCTGATATAACCAGATGTGACAGACTACTGCTTGCATAAGTTGGAAAGAGCACATTTATTTGATATAATACTGATGACTAGGCGAGGATGATTATAGCTGACAATCACAACAAGAGCAAGACATTTAGACTATTGATGGCCATGTTCCATAAGATTACCATGAATTTGAATAAAATCTACATTGCACTCTACAAAGGCAGTAAATTAGTAATATTGTCAACCACTGATTTGTGTCCAGTATTCACTGTGGTAGGATGAACAGAGACTAATACCATGCTGATGGAAGTACTCTTTATTACCAGAAATAACAAAATATATATCCTGATAATAGACATATGCACCCTAAAACAAGTGAGTAATACTGTCCATATCACTATATGAATCTGGGATATAGATAGAGATAACATGTCTAGTGTTGTCTATAAGTACAGAATTGATGAAATATTGACAGATAATATCAAGCATGAGGATGTATTCCTATTTATATTAGGTAACACCACTAGCATTGCCTTTGTTTATATGGAAAATGGTGTTGTTGTGTGATATGATTGCATGTTGTGTGGATTTGAGTCAATTCAGTAGCCAACCATGGGCAATGTGTAGGGATCGATTATGCTAAACCAAGTAGTCTTCGAGAGCAAATAAATATCATATTTTTAACAAAAAATATATCCTCTTTACTATTTTTGAAATTTGCAAACTCTAGTTACTATTGTAAGAGGGACATTATGACATATAACAGTGTCTCAAGTTTGTGTATTAAATGTGATTCATCAGTTTTGTAATACATGTAGCAGGATAGTTATATCATATATACAGCTAGTACAATGACTGTGACCCCTATATATATTTTTCTTTATGATGATAGTCAGGGCATGAGATCTATACAAATATATATATATATCAACTACCTTTATTTGTCTGGGTTGCTATATCTTGTTGTTCTCTGATCATATCTATATTATTGATTAACCTTACCAGTGCCTATAATTGGATAATTGTAATTTTTTGTGCTAGTAGAGCCTGGGTGAGTGTATCATAGAATTTGCATGCATATATTGGATCAATTCATAATGCAATGGCCCTGTCAAAAAGCTTACTCACATGTGTACTACCACTCTTGTCATTCAATTCTGTAATCAGTCACACCATGAGCTGCATTTGTAGCTTGTACAGACCCAGATAGACTGCAACACAGTAGAGTTCAGTAATATTAGTATCCATGATCTTTGGCAGTCACTCAGCATATAAGAAGTGCAGAATATAGTATAACATATCAATAGACACATTGTTCAGCAGGATTTGCTTGGAATGCACATCACCATAAAACATGGTTTGGAACAGTGGATAATAGGCTGCAAGCACTGCACTATATACACCAATGATCTGCCCATTGGCACAGATAACAGATATATTGTGCAGTACTACATCATTGATTATTGCTACCAGATCATCTTTGAATTGAGTTATAATTGACATCATTGCACAAAGCACATCATAGTGTATCACATTTGGGATATAATGAGGCTGTGACATATAAAAATTGTTTATTGCATAGTATAATTGCTGGACTACATTGTCAAATATTGGACGACCCATGCAATCATTATTAGAGAATTTCTTAACTGCTCAATAACGATTTCATAGGCATGATACTCATCAACCATCCATTGGTTTATTCTTACAGAATTAGTCAAACTCTGCAGGATTATACATATATAGTGGTCTGGAAATGTCACTTTCAGGTTTGCGAGATCAGTGACAACTTGTATACCACAACATATGAATTTCCAATACTTCTTCTTGTCTAGCAAAATAATAACACCTGGTCTCTTATTCTCACCAGATATTCGCCATCTAAGTTTGTATTTAAATACTGGCAAAAAATCATCTAGTTATTAAAACTCCAACAGTTCTGTGGCTTGATAATTGCAGAGATATTCTCCTAATTTTGATTTCATCAATATATTTATTGGTTGAAGGATTGTCATTGGATCTACTCTAGTAATAATTGCCCATCTCCATTATATTGCCATCTTGTAGTTTTTCATGTCAGTTTACCATAGTTTATATTTCTTTATAAGTTGTGACTGTGTTTCAAATTAATGATGATGTCTACATCAGAGAAAGTGCATTCATATAGATGAGATAATCCCATCCATATGAATATACTTTCCCTGATCACACAGTATAGCCATACTAGATATGTTTGGAATCTAATATGTATATAATCAAAGTAATGTCGCCTTATTTATTTTTATATAATATTACTCAGTATATCATGTAGACTAATAGTATATATATAAATTCATACTACTCAATCTCCACTACACCCCTATGGCCCAACCTAAGCTTATTAACTCTAATGACTTAGTATATTTAATGGTGAAAGAAATGATACACACATTGTCAACAAATGTGATAATACTGCTATTGTTGCAAGCCATAGCTACTGTGGCTACATATCTATGTGATACTATTTTATAGTAGTATCAAAATCAATTTATCAAATAAATAAACTGTTGAACTGATCATAACTTATACAAGTTGAATGGCTTGCACCTGGTCAATGAATCTATTTTGTCATTATATATATATATCCAGTAATTACTAATACTTGTTCAACATATAAGATATTGGAGGATGATAACTTTAAATTTCCATCCCCTAAAGAGGTTTTAAGAGGGGGTCATTTTTATTCTTGAGTATCATCAATCATTGTCAGTATTGCTACCACTACCACTGCCATTGCCTGTACACAGACACCTACTCTATTTTATATACCTGTAGTATTGATATTGGAAGTGAAAATACATGCATATGTGGATGTGTTCAAATGGCACAAACTCAATGGGCCATCACTATCATTCTACTGCATACTTTACTGGGATTATGGTGACAACAATGCCATCACATGATAGAAAGATGTCATTGTCATTCTTTACACAATACATGATAGGCTGACAACTAATGTCAATAATCTAAAAATGCAATTCCCCAATCAGCAGATCTACCTGTTATTTGAGGGTGTATCTATAGATATTAACTGCATAACAATCTTATTAGAGCTATGTTATGATGATGTTGTTGTGTGTAGAACTATATCAATGGTGGACACAGCAACCACAGTTGCACAACTGCTGAAATGTGCTCAAAAGGATTGTTCAAAGATGTTGCCTGAGGATTATCTGGCCATAGTCCACATCTCTAAGATATGACTCAGTCAGCATATATTCCGAGATTTTCTGATACAGATTTCAGACATATCGTGTGTGACTACTACTGTGCTTGTCACCAAATTCAACGACCTTTATTCACTTTACATATTTGTCCATACTCACAATGACATAATCATGCGGCAGAGGCTGGTGCATATAATAGTTAGCTAGGTAAAATTGCATGACAAGACCATGCAGTGCATACTTGATGTTTTCTGAGCACAATGTATATTTAAAGCAACTTAATTACACACACAATAAAATTTGTTTGCAATGTAGAAATTCATACCAATCAACTTGGACATACATTTCCACACAATTCTATTATTGATCAATCAGTATTTGCTCGCGGCACTAATACAGGAGATGCATTTGCTGATAACAACAGCTGGGTGGTCATATGACAACAGTGGCATATTGGAGACCATTGGTAACATCTGCCTTCACGCCACAGCAACAGCGCCCATTAAAATTATGCTGCGAGGAATTCTCATCAAATTTGTCAATATGTTTCCACTGCTGGTGCAGCACTCATCTGAGTGGTACGAACTGATTAGACACATGCTCAGAGGCTCCGATGCACTTGCAGCAATATCGCCCACAAACTCTGCGGCATTCCGCAGCCTGGTCAGTCAGAAGGCAGACATGATGTAAGCATTCAGTAAGTTTGGCAGATGTGTGTGTGGATGGGGCCAGATGTTAGAGGATCTGGCATTCGCGTATATGCAGCTACAGTACTGCTGCGATATTGTGGGTCGTGGCACATGTCTACAGGTCATGCAGCATTATGGGTACTCGCCTGACACACTTGTGGTGATGGGATACGATGTGGATGGGATGATGTGTCCTCAGGACTAGGATCCCAACTTCTTCACGTCCGTTCTGGTCGACGCTAAGGTCCCATACACGCGGGCACCTGATAGGGTGATTCTACCACAGTACTGTGCACAGCTGCAGGCTGGACTGGCAGTCTGTACTGTCTACAGCATGGCTTTGCTGTTTACTGCTGTGGTCCGCAAATGTTCATGACCACAGCTGCTCGAGTCCTGTGCATATGACAACAAGTACCACAACGAATTGCCCCGCAATGCTGCATTTCCCGAGATTGTGCGTGGTCGTGTGTGGTTGGCCTGTGCAAACAACAAAGTACCACAATGTGTTATGCAGAATTGCGACACAGATCTTGGTGCAGTAGCACACCCTGCATTCAACACAATCCTTGAACAGATCTTTCATGGCAATCTAGTTGTGGTGCACACTGACGTGTGGCGTGTGGGCGAGTCTGCCCCACAACTGCAGCCCTTGACACCACTTGTGCTTAGATGTATTCTGGTAAAATTATTTGGAGTTGAGTGTTTGACAATTCAGCGAGACTCTCAGTTTCTTTCAAAGCTGATCACAGGAGTGAAAAATGTGTGGCATGCTGTGCCCATAAAAAAGGGTCTTGTCGCAGAAAAGATCATTTTATAAAATTATATATTTTATAACTCTAATCTATGGGTATATTGCCAATAGGCTTTCGAGGATAGTTTTTTCAAATACTCGTATGACTCGACAACTCTATTACTTTCTGTATCGATTGTGGTCCAACACAAGTAATGTGTAGATTTGGAGATAATTGTTGTGGAAAATTCACAGGTTTCCACAGAGAGATTTAAAACGTTATTATTTATTTATTATTGTATATCACTAGTAGGCTTTCAAGTGTGTTTTCTTCCAACACTCGTGCGACAACACTACTAGCTGCGTCAACATCCCCCCCACTCACACAATCCTTTACTGTCAACCACACATCATCCCCACTATACGCATCATGTATTATACCTACAACACGCTCGTTCATTCGTAGGTACGTCACCAGTTCACCAAATGCTTGATTCGTCATTTTTGACATACTTGTGGCTCCCCACAATGACGCCGCAACAGATACACTGTTGAAGAGCTTAGCCAAGACGAGATACCGCCACCCACACCTAATCCGCTTACCAAGCTTGCCGGCGTTGTGTTGGCTGTACTGCGCGTTGAGCTGATTGGACACCGCCCTCCATGACACCAATTGATAATTATTCAGATCAGTCGAATCTAGTAGATATTTGACACAAATGCTCATACTGCAAAGACGTAACCCTATACTACCCGAAATACATCTGAACGCTAACTGATTATACCAATCTACCACATTGTCCAAGATAGACCTCGCAGATTGCACTATGGGCAATTTGATAAACTTCTCTGACCGCACCCTGGCGGCCAATGATTGTTCTGGATCTATACACCTGGCGTGTTGATATATAGCGTGCAAAATTTGCGGCATCTGCAAATATTCACTCTCCTCTGCTGCTGTCTCACTCTCTGTCTCAGATTCTGAAGATGCCACATTCAAATTGCGACTGATTTGTCTCTGGCCGTCTTTAACACGTCGTCGTCCGTGGCATTCTCTGGTTGGGTCATCTGCTCTTTTGGTAGCATGAGTTGCAGTTTCTCTCCGGGGTCTGAGCCCTTGTCTGGATGTTGCTATGACTTGTGAAACCTCATGGAGCGGAGATCCACCGGCTGGGGGAACCTCGTGTAGCGGTGATCCACCGGCTGGGAAAACCTCGTGTAGCGGTGATCCACCGGCTGGGGGAACCTCATGTAGCCCTTACTACTCAAAATCTACAACTCCCTACCCATCTAGGACACGCCACGACATCTCTCACGTTTTCCAACCCCGTCACGTACGCTATGAATCTCTCGAACCCTATTCCGAACCCGCCATGTGGCACGGTTCCGTACCTCCTTAAGTCTAGATACCACGCGTACTCCTCCAAATCCAACCCCGCCTCGCGCATCCGATCCGCCAACACCTCAAATCTCTCTTCGCGCATCGACCCGCCCACCAGTTCGCCAATTCCCGGCACAAGCAGGTCCGTGCACGCGACCGTGGCGTGCGGGTTATCGGGCCCATCGCTTGTATTGGTGCGCATATAGAACGGTTTCAGCCACCCTGGGTAATCTGTTACGAAGACCGGGTGCGCGCAGTGATTTGTGCTAAGGTATCGCTCGTGCTCGGACTGGAGGGCGGATCCCCATCGCGGTGGGAATGCGAAGTTGGTCTTTGCGGCCTGCTGTGCGCGTTCGAGAACGGCGACGGCCTCAGTGTAGGTCATGCGGACAAATGGTTTGTCAGCGGTGGAGCGCAGGCGGGCGAGCAGGGTTGGATCTGTAAACTTGTTGAAGAGGGCGAGGTCTGGCCCGCATGTGTCGAGGATGTGCTGGATGACCGACCGAATTGAGGCCTCGGTCAGATCGAGGAGGTGAGAGAGAGAATCAATGAAAGCGACCTCGGCTTCGAGCATCCAGAACTCGGCGAGGTGGCGTGAAGTGTGGGAGGATTCTGCGCGGAAGACGGGGCCGAAAGTGTAGACGCGGGAAAGGGCCGAGGCCAGGATTTCGGCGTGGAGCTGACCCGAGACGGTGAGGTAGACGGTTCTGCCAAAGAATTCGAAGGTCGCGGGGAGGGATGCTGCGGATGATGATAATACGCTAGGAGCAGAGACCGGGGTGACTTTAAAGACTTCTCCGCCACCTTCGCAGTCGTGGGATGTGAGGATCGGGGTGTGGACGTTGATGAATTCTTGTTCCTGAAGAAGAGAATTGATGAAGGAGGAAACATATATACTTCGCAATCCAATACTATTCAACCGGACATAACCCATCCATCAATGAAGGTCTGAAAACGAATCTCAAAACCATACCTCAAAGAACTTGTGAAATCCTGCCACCGCTGCACTCCTGATCCTCATCACCGCGCTTCCGCTATTAGCTCTTGTGCGTAAATGTGCGTTCTCGCGCAAGAATTCTATACCATGATGCTTCTTTTGAAGCGGATATGTCTAAAATTGCATGGTCCCTAGTTAATACATTTCCCAAGACGTGACGAGCCAGGCCAAACACACATTGTAAAAACGTGAGACATCCTACCTCCCCGTTGCATTTACCCAGCACTGCCACCTCACGTGCTTGCAGTTCGCGAGTCTGTTCCTCCCCAAGGCTCGCCACCAGAATACCCTCCATTCGCACCGACGTGCCCGTTGTCAATCTGTATTCCAAACGGTCAATTTATGTCCCCGATCGGCAACATCAGATCCCCATGCCATAACCACACAAACACAATTCAAACTCACCTCTTAGCCTGCTCCTCATTCAAGATAACTTGTATCCCCGTGACGTTGCTTCCGTCGTTCACGTGCGCGAAGCACACTTCCTTCTGCACGCGCACTGTACGCACCCATCCATGGATCGTGACGGGTGAATTGAGCGGCGCATGCTTGAGGACATGGGTGATGGTCTGAGAGGGGAGAATCTGGCGGCTAGCGGTGGTATATAGCCGAGAGAAATGTAGAGGTATCGATACGGTTGGAATGACGCGTAGGAATAGGCGTGGCATGGTGGAGGTGGGAGAGGATAATTTCGGGTGGCGTTCGTCTTGGTATTTGTTTAATTATATATATATCATTGCCACATTTGATGGTGTTGGCCTTCAATTTTCAGCCGTGTATGCCAACTAGACAAATGAATTACACATATCTCGCAAAATATAGGTTGCCATTATGATGTTTTGTAGGGTTTAATTTTTCTCAATGAGCTCCTCGCTTCTCGACCAATGCTGGGAAATTTGATATAGACGAAATGATGATGGGAAAATGTAGACACATAAAAGTCTTTGTGAACATGGTCATGAGAGCAGGGGGAAGATAAGGAAAAGAAAACAGTCAACGACATTATGCAACAAACCAGAAAAGTAGTACGAGAGCAATTATCCTCCTGTATCGTGCGTGACATGGATAAATATACATATCGAGGAAAAGGGGAGGGAGGGAGGGGGGGAAGGTAGGCAAAAACGGAAAATAACATACGAGGAAATAAAAAAGGAAAAAAAAAAAGTCGAAGATGAAGAAGAGCCACAAGTAAATTTCCCGACTTCCGTGGAGGGAGCATACGGATGAAAGTGAAAAATAAATAAGGAGAAATACTAAAATAAACGCAAAAGAGAAACGCATCAGAAACTAAGAACGACCCATGGACCCAATCCAGATTACAACTTGCGCCCTCGAGACTAATGCATTGAAAGAGCATAAGACATGGAGTCAGGTATCAATACTTGTCAATAAACAAGTACTAAGTGAATGTTCAAAGCACAACGAGAAACACTAAAAAGGGACCGAATACTTACGGAGTAAGATGACCCGTCCCCGGTCACCACCGATCCCACCGTTCTGTACGACGAGGACGTATTCATCATGCTGTTATTCAAACCCATCCCAGTCCTCCCGAGGCTGCCCGAGCCCGAGTATCGGCCGATTCCGGAGACGCCCACATCACTGTTGCTATCACCTTGGAGTCTCCGCGAGGATGAGGTCGGTACATATAGGCTCGTACTGCCTGAGAGGGTAGTTTTGCTGGATGTCGGGATCAGTAGAGAGGAGTGATATTGCGAGGTCGAGATCGACGATGTCGATTTGCTTGAGATGGTCGATTGGTTGTCGTCATCCTTGCGGGCTCGGCCGCTGGAAAGCCATTCGTAGTAGAAAGTATTGGGATCAGCCCACATGTCATGATTGCCCTCTTTCGCCATTGCTCCAAACGTAATTTAGTGTTCGTTGAACTAGAAAACATACCGAATAACAAAACAAGACTTACATATTCTTCTTGGAGGTGGCCTTGTCATACCCAATAGGCGTCACGGGAGCCGACGCCGCATTTTTTGAGGGCTTTTGATTGCCTTCCAGGATCCACTCGTGATGCAACCCTCCCTCCGGCGTCATGCGCTTTTCCGGGTCCCAATCCAAGCATCGTGCAACGAAGTCGACAAAGATTGGGTCGTTGCATTTCAGAACTTGTTGAAGGGTTTTGGTACCCGGTCGGCGCTTCTTGCCCTTCGAGTTGGGAATGATCCGCGGATTACCATTCGAATCTGTTCAGCGGCGAGAAAATAAACGATGGATACAGGTGATTCAATATAGAGATTCCTGAATCTTAAGGTACTGTGGTGTACGATTCACATATTATTTAAATCCTCAAACAGGGCATACCGAAGAACAACTTCTTTCTAGTACTCTTCTCCACTAGGTAACGTTCGGGAACGCCTTGGACTTCCATGATACAGGCCAGCTGCTCCTGTTCGTTCTCACCGGGGAATAACGGATATCCTGTGAAATACAAATGCAACCCATAGCAAATGCGTTAGAAGATGTTTCCATTTTTATCTCACATAAGGAGAACGAATAACCGTGTACCTACCGGTATAAAGTTCCGCGAGAATACAACCTAGACTCCACATGTCAATGGCCATGTTGTAAGTCATGCCTGCAGTTGAAGTTTCGATTAGTACAAAGCTCGTCTTAAGAAAACTTCTCATCATCCTTGTCCTTGGAGAACTTACCGAGAATAACCTCTGGTGAACGATAGAATCGACTTTGGATATACGTGTAGACTACAAAAGATAACAATTGTCGATATTTTGAGCCGTCAAAATAAAAAAATAAAATAAAACGAGTCTGTTGCTCTAGTTGATATGAGCGTGATGTTTACCCTTCTCGTTCTCCAAACAACTGCTTCCGAAATCTATTACTTTTATACCACTCTTCGTTGGGTGTTTTAATAGGACATTCTAAAAATAACAAACGAAGCGATGGACGTTTGGATAAGAACGTGCTGCATAGCGTGACCTCTATGACCACTAACCCTGTCTTCCACCCTCCATACAACTTAAATGAACAGAGGTCAGTACCATATTAACATACCTCCGGCTTCAAATCACAATGAACCACGCTATGCGAGTATAGCAGCGAAAGCGAATTCAGGAGCTGAGTCGTGAACCTATGATATCATCAATAACAAGGCAACATGTGAGTGAGTAAAGCACCTTAATCGTTCAGTATGAGGTAGACACGTAGACCAAATCAACATAAACGAAAGGGACACACCTGCGAATCAATCCCAAGCTGAAGCCTTGGAAATTGTTGCTCTTGATGAACTCGTATAGGTTGATGCTCAAGCACTCGCAACTGATGCACAAATGGTTGCGGAAGTAGAAGTGGTCGGTCATCCGCACATTGTTATGCTTATCCTCAGGGTCCTACGTTTTGGATTGAATATCCATTTCGTTAGTATCACTTCAAGATAGCTCCGGTTGCGAATACGAGTGCCCAAAACAAGCAAATTCTTACCCATTTCACAAGGTTCTCTAAAATCTTGACCTCGACCAGGGCCTGGCAATGGAAGCGCTTCTTGTTACGGATGATCTTGATGGCACATGTCTGGCCCGTCTTGTGGTCAAAAGCCTTGACAACCTGGCCAAAGGAGCCTTTGCCGAGGGTCTCGATAACCTCGTAGCGGAAGCACAGGTGGTCTTGCACGATAATGTTGTAGTCACCACGCTCGTCGTCGAAGCCGAAGTTGTTGGCAGACTGCTCCGGGGTGGCCTGCTTTTTCTGGGCATGCTGGCCAACAAAGTAGATCTGCGGATATTCAAGAATCTCGGCGCGCTCGTACAGGGAGAGGTACGGAGCATAGAGTTTCAGGGCCGCTGTGTTGGTTCAAAACATCAAGGAAAATAAGTAATCAAGACAAAGGTCGAGTCAAATGTGAAGAATCGGAATAGCCCAAAACACACAGCCCTACCTTGCGGGCCCATCGCAACCCTGATACCCGAATCCTTGTCACGCGACTTTTCCTTGGTTGCATCCTTCTCCTTGGGGACATTCTTCACGTACAAGCTCATCATCTCCTCACCAGTGCTTGTACTTGCCCCGCTCCTAGACGGTGTACCAGAATACCCTCTCGCAGCATCATCGTCCGCTGCCTCACCAGCATTCACCTTGGTCGATGACCCATTTTCCTTACCCTTCGCCGGTCGCGTCGACTCGTCCTCCTCAAGGATCTGGTCCTCCACCACCAAGCCTTGTAACCGATCGTGAAGACTCAATGCCTTGTTGGGTGCTTCGGGTTTAGACGTGCTGCTCTTGGTGACGGTGACCGGCTTCTGACCGGTGAGGGTGTAGCTCCCATTGCCACCGAGCAGCGGCACCGGACCACTCGACATCGTGCCATGAGCCGCAACCGTGTTGACGCCGCTCTTCGGACCAGTGTGGAGCGCCTGGGCGGCCTTCTCCTTGTCCAACTGTTCCTGGATGCTCAAGCCGGTGGTGGGGGCGATCGAGTGGCGACGCGCTGATGTGCCGATCGTGCGCGACGCAACCGGTGAGGCATTGATCAGTGGAGACAAGTTGGCGCTGCTCATCTTGCGGCTCCGCGAGGTCTTGGACGTGTCTATGCTAGACGAGAACGAGAGGTCCTTGTTGGAGCCCGTCGTGATGGTCGACATCGAGGACGTGAGCGATGGCTTAGAGGTACTCGAGGGTTTCCGAAGGGCAGATTGGCTGTTCTCCTTGGATGGTTTTGACAATGTAGCGGTCGACGAGTACTCGGAGCCCGACTTGCTTAGCAGGGAGTTCGTCGACGAGCCTAGCCCGCCACCGCGGATCGTCTTGGGGGTCATGGTGACACTGGAATTAAGGTTAGCCGATGCGGATGGAGCATGGCCTGAGGGCCCAACCTTGGGTGAAGGTGGTGGGATTTTGGACCTCTCGCCATTCGTGGAGCTGGTCAAGGTGTTGTACAGCAGCGACTGAGTCTTCTTCTTTTCGCTCAACGTCGGTGTCACTTCCGTCGTGGGTGTAAGCTCGTCATCGCTATTCGAACTTGTGCCGACGCCATTCCCGTCATCCTTGATGCGTGTCGAGTATGGGCCGCCGGAAGTCGACAAGGATTTGTTACGGCTGGATCCGATGGTCGGGATTCGTGTTGGCGTGGTCGCAATGGATCGCGAAGGCGACTTGGCTGTCGACTTGCGTGTACTCGTTTGGGGTAGATAGACATTGAGTGGCTCGACCTTCATGGGTGGAAGTGGTAGAGAAGGTACCGGGGGCGGCGTGGCAAGGCTTCCAGGAAGAGTCTAGCACGACGTACAAAGGAGCTGTAAGCCAAACCGTACCCCGTCTTACCAACAACAACCCAACAAGGAAACATAATACGTACCTTTCCCCTCTTCCTGGTCATCGTTACCTTCTTGTTTTGCACCGTCTGAACCGCTGCGGACGTCCCAAATGAAGTCGACGGAGCCGTGGTGGTGGCATGCGACCCGATCCTTCTCGTCGTCTCATTCTTCTCGCTCCCACCAGTTGTCGCCGCAACCACGCTCTTCTTCCTCTTGCTCGCGGCCGAGGACGTGGTCGAGATGCTAGTCCTCGACGATGTCTTCCTCTCGGACCCGGACCGCTCCCCGGTGGCGACATCGCCCGCCAATGACACCTTCTTCTTGCGTCGCTTGCTACTGTCGACGGAACTGGTCAGAATCTCGCTCGCCTCGTCCCCGCCTGCCTCATCCTCCGTCGCCGTCCGTTCGCTTCCCCTGCGTCGCGTGCTGCTATGCACGTCGTCGTCCGTCCTGCCCTCCATTTCGTCATCGCCATGCCCGCTATACCCATCCACGTCCTCTTCACCCTGTTTTCCCCGCGAGCTGACGCTACTGTTCCTCGACAGGTTCGAGTTCATCAGGTTCTTGATGGTGTTGGCGACCGACGCACTGGCGTTCGAATTCAACGAATGATGTTTGGGCACTGGCGGGACCGGCGGAATGAACTCCTCGGGTCCGACTTCCTCCTTGGGTGTCCTTCGACCTGCACTACCAGGTCGCGTGGGGGGTGGCGGAGAATAAGTGCCAGACCGCCGCCTGGTGGATGCGCCCGCTTTGTTGATGTAGCCATGGTAGTCAGCGAGACTTGCGCGAGTTGGGGTTGTGGAAGATTTGCGGTGCTCTGCCTTGTGTGACGAAGCAGACGATAGATCGTTCGACGAACGATTGGAGCTCGGGATCGGAATGCTTGGCAGCGGCGCGGCCACACCAGTAGCCGACGAGGTGCGCGATCCCGATCTCGGCTGCGGTAGAAACGATGTCCTCGTGGGGGTACCATCTGGACCGATAGAGCTGGAGAGCCCGGACGACTTTGGGGTCGTCGCCCTCGTGGAGGCTGGCATCGACGTTCTCGCGGAGGCCTTTTGCGCCATGGTTCCATTGGTCAGGCCATCGGGCGCCTCGCTATGGTCGAACAGACTCTTCCGCCGCTGCTTCAGTAGGCTCTGCGTGGCGTCACCGTTGGGCAGCATCGACTGCCCGTTCGACGAGACATGGTTGAATGATGGTGCCGTCTTAGACGTCTTGGGCGTCACGACGCCTGTGGGCGACGCGGTGTATGAGTAACGCTGCGCGCCCGACTGTCCGCCTGATATGGACGAGGTGTCGAGTGGCAAAGGCGGGGGCGGGGACTTCAACGACCTCTGCTTTGACCTGCTAGGTGTGCGCAGTTGAGATGATGTCGGTGTGGTGGAGTTGGTTGCGTCACCGTCGTACGGGTGTGTGTACTCGTAATCCGTCACCGGTGCATAGTACGCGTCGTTCTTCCTCTTCCCCGCACTATTCGCGCTCGTCGCACCGGCACCCTCTCCCCATGCGTTCGGCGGCGTCTTTGGCGGCATCGGCGGCGGGGTCGTCAGCATCAAGTTCTCCACGTCCATTTGATCGTACTGCAATTCTCCGTACCCCGCATACGGAGCTGGGGCGTCGGGGGACAGGGTAGCGTTCGATGCCGAATAACCCCGCACCCGACGCGCTACGGCGGAATCGTTATGGCTGTGGTGGCTGGCGCCGATGAGGGGTGGGCTGGACGACGACGGTATAGGCTGGCCGTAGTAGTCCCTGTCTGAGTGCTGCTGGGATGATGGCTGGTGCTTGCTTGCTCTCCGTGACTGGGATATCGGCTGGAACTGATCCAAAGCTGACCCGTTGTGATAGTCTGCGTGACCCTGCGACACGCTCAGCCGGTTCCGTGCCTTACTCGACGGCGGTGGGGTGTACCCGATCGCCATGTTGACGCGGTCTGCAGCAGCCGAAAGCGTGGCCATCATGGGAACGACGAATTGCTGTAGTTCGGCCGTAGGGCCGAAGGTGTTCCGCTTGGAGCTGGGGGCGGACGAGCGCGGGGTGATGGTGGACGTCAGGGCCGCATCGCTGGGATCACCGGTGAAGAAGTTGGTGGGCGAGTTGGTGGAGGACGATGCGTTCGAGGAAGCGTTCGCGAGAGATATTGACGAGTTGTGACGATGCTTCGAGGCCGGTCGCTTGGTGGAGGTCGACGCTGAGGACGAGACCGAGGTCTGCGGCTGCGGTCCGACCTGCGGCAGGCGAGATGAGAACGCCGACGCCCGCGTGGACGACGAGGTAGATTCAGTACGTTTCCGCAACTCCTTGTCCCTGTCCCTGTCCCGTTCCCTATCACGGCTCTTCGGCGTCAACGCTGGTGCGCTGGTGACATCGAACGCTGAAATCGTGTTCCGATGCGCCCTGTGACTAGGTCCAGCCTCGTCCCTATTACTGCTGCTCGCCGACCCCTTGGGCCTCCTCCCTACATCCGCTCCCGACGTCGACCCACTCGTAGGCACGTTGACCATTGTTCTCCTCCGTATGCTTGCCAGATACTCATCCGCCGAAGCCCCCACCGCCGACGCAACGCCCAACAGGCTCGAGATCGCATCCTGTTCCTCCTGGTTCTGCACCCGCTGAAACTCGTCCATCTGCACGTCCTCCATTGCATCCGCCGACTTCCGATGGCGATGATGGTGATGTTTGCGAGGCGAATCCGGATATCCCGCGTCCGTTCCTAGGGCCGCCAAATCCATCTCGCCCGTCTCGCCCACCGTCCGCCGAGTCCGCGCCTCGCTCCCAAAATTAGCCTCGTACCCACGATGCCCATTCGCCATGTCCGCTAACTGCTGCTCGAGCTGCTCGAGCTGCCGCAAGCGGGCAGCGTGCTGCGCCTGCTGCGCGTGGTGGGCCTCTCTTAGCTGGACCCATGGGTCTGGGATGATGTTGGTGTTGCTGGACGCCGTGGAAGAGGTCGAACTAACGGACGAGGTTTTGTTTTGCCGATTGGAGTTGGGCGAACTGTGGGATTGGGAGGGAGAGGAAGTCATGCGTGGAACTGGGGGCGTTGGGTAGTTTTGGGCGGTTGACGGAGACGCGAGGTTCGAGGATGTGGAGAAACGATTGGAGACCCGGGTTTTCGGTGTTGCATCTATGGATGAAATCATGGGTATTATTGTGAATGGCATGGTCAAGTTATCCGTGGTAAAAATAACGGTGAGGGTCATTGAACCAAAACAAAAAAAA
>RBNI01002494.1:0-18333 GCA_003990745.1 Jimgerdemannia flammicorona | reverse complement strand
GGGGGAAAAAAACGAAAAAAAAAAAAAGACATCTGTATTAGTATTTGATTATTATGCATTAGATCTCTCGTTGTTCTCGGAATACTCACCGCAATCCATTTCTTTGCGGATTCTCCAGCCGGATTATCAGCTGTCCAAGGCCCCGATGTTTTTACACCATATGCAATACGGGAGCGGCGGCTACTTATAAATCTATACATACAAACATTCACAGATTCAGTTGTCAGGGGTGATATTGGTAAACGATGCTACCGCGTAGCGGGGTCAATCACAAAAAAAAAAAAAGGCATACCGTGGAAACTTGCCGCACAGAACCGCGCCCTTAACAACGGCGCTGCCAGGGTCAATTGGACGGAATAACTGTATACGAGCTCCGAACTTCTCTTGAGCTTTTTTCCACAGGTACTCGCTATCCGAGAATCCGCCGACAAAGAACATCTTGTCAATCTTACAGACGCCAACACTTCGGCCTTCTGCGAGTCTTGAGCGAGTCAAATTCTGAATGCTACGTTCAAGCTGAAGTTCGATAAGATCAAGGGTGCTATTGACGACGGGGTCGAAAATGCCAAAGAAGTCTACCGCAGTTATGGTGATCCGTTCGAAGTCGTCATCCGCATCGCTTTCATCATCACTGTCTGCATTCTGTTCAATCATCTGGCGCAATTTCATCGGAATTGGGATATCTTCTTGACTGTGTATATCGCCATTGAATGCACGCTAGAAAGTGAAAAAAAAAATTAAATCGTATTGTAAATACAGTTCCGCTTTTAATGGTTGGTGACTACGAATCCGTGATGTGTTTCAGTTTCTATAGGAAGATACTGTTACCTTGTGTTCTTCCCATTCCTTCATTATTCTCAACCAATCCGACATGTGGGTCTCTCGGAATTTTTCTACGATCTCTGCGCCACATTTCATCTTAACAAAGTCGATGAACGCTTCGTCGATGAATGTCGATCCGCATGATTTGCCGCTACCGTGGGAAATTTCTCGTAACGATTCCTGATTGGTGTCTGAATCACCATGGACTTCATGGACAGTCTTCAGAATTAAAGATGATGATAAACGGATCAGATAATGAATTTCAAACAATTCCTCCAAGATGTAATTCAGAGGAAATTGATTTTACCAAGTCAATTGTACCACCGCCGGCATCGACGATCATGAACGTCTCTCCGCGACTCAACAGGTTTTGTTGCGATTGTTGACAACAAAACATTGCTGCGGCTTCGGGCTCCAAAACAATGTTCAATCGATTGGGATTGTACTTGTCATCTTCTGAAACCTTGTGATACAAGAAAGTGGTGGACCATTCATGAATTCCATCTCCGCGCACATGCCATCTTTGCAAAGGTATATACTAATTAAATTCTTACCAGTCCAGCTATGACCGCAGCTTTCCTCATCTGTTGCTTTGCCTTTTCCGTCCACATCGCAGGTACCGTCAAGAACCATACAACGTTTTCTGCCTTCACAGTTCCACCCCATCTGACGTGGATATCCTTAAGAGCCATGGCATAAAGGTTACGCAGATAATCGGCGATCACGTTTAGCACTGTCTGGCCCGGTGGCAGAGGCCGCAAAGCGCCAGTGACGTCTTCGGCGAGGTAGAGTTTGAAGCGAGACACGTATCGATGGGTTTCATCTTTCGTCTTAATACCGTTTTTTCTGGCTGCAAGCGTTAATAGTGAAGAAAAACACACAAGTAGAACATAATACCGTGTCAACCAATAGATAAGGGAGGGTGAGCGGGTGGACGGGCGAATAATAGTGCTTCGTACCAGTGTAGCCCCACGCTTCCACTGTGGGCGTTGACGTAGGCGTATCATACGCATACAGTATGGCCGTAAGATTCTTGCTGTAATTGGCTGGCTGGTCCTTCCACTGGTAATGTGCTTCAACGACAGTGTTGGGGTCCGCGATATGCACCTAATTTTGATATGAGGTGAGCTATTTCCCCACATACACATATACGCATGTTCATTTTAGCCGGGATCGTTTACCATTGCATAACCCGAGTGTGAGGTCCCGAAGTCGATTGCGGCGATAACTCGGGCGTCAATACCAAAGTGCGGTTGCAGACTGTTTGTCTGAGATGCTGACAATATATCGCTCATGCTGTGTTTGTCTATTTTTTATATAATTATATTTTGGTGGATAATAAAAACGAATGTTAACTTGAAACGACGTTCATAACCATTGGATATCGCTGTTACCAAACCTCTACAAGCCGACCCACCAGTATTAAACCGTTCAATGATACCTTGAGTGTCAGGTCAACGGGTCTACTATAAAGCAACGAGTCTACTATAAAGCAACGAGCCTACTATAAAGCAACAAGCCTACTATAAAGCAGTTCAGGGGCTTTTCCGGCCTTTTCATTGTTGGGTGCGCGTGATTGCTCGAAGAATGTAATTAACCCAATCTGGTCCTGTTTTTTGAGTCATACTAAGCCACCAGAGCTAACATTCTTAAAGTGGCTGGCTCATATAGAGTATAGGGATCCGCCCATCCAAATACAAACACGTATTGGGGGGGTATGCAGGGCCGACATCCTTTCTCAGAAATTTTTGGTGGTGTTGAAATATTCTGCAAGTTCCTAGGTTAGCATGGTGGTGGTGAAGAATAAAGTAACTATTGTGTTTGCAGTACCGGTGTTGATCAAAAGACCTGTATAATTAACTATGAGGAAACTTTGTCTCAAAACCAAGAATAATTCTGTTGAGTGTGTGGAACTACGTAACTGTGGAAGCTCGATTTTGACAGTCTTAGTCACGTGTATCATTTGGGTTATAAATTAAACTGCCCATTTCTGAGGTTCGTGAGATTCCCGCATTGTAAGCGTTTTCAACCAGAGGGTAACAATACCCCAAACGTCCCAAATCTCAGGAGCGTGTCGAATTGTTTTAAGCACGTTGTTGTTTGGCAAAGACAAGCAACAATAGCTCCCGACTGAATCAAAAATTTGTGAACACCATCAAAGTTCTGATTCCGAGGTAGAACAGACCAAATGGTCTCGATACTCTCAGCATATGACCCTCGACGCAGTTAACAGGGAGCTGGACGTCAGACGTTCTGCTGAAATTAATTCGATTGGTTATTATAACAAGGGAGCTGTTCGTCATCTCGATCGTGATTGCAAGGGGCTTGAGAAACTTGAGAAGAGTTTAATGAGGCGACACAACAAAACCAACAGTTGAAGGAGAAAATCAAACGACTCGAAGACGATTCAGGGTCATGCACTAAAGCAGACAGCGCGGGACCAGAGGAACTGCGAACTGACGAGAATTAGTGCCTACAATAGCAGCGTTTGAAGGACGTCGAAAATTTAAAGGTTAAGAAAGCGATAATGTATAACAAATATACATTTAGTTGAGCTTCCGCACGCGTAACGGAGACAATAGTAGCAAGGCACTAACCCTGTTACTCTCAACCAAGCGTTGTTGAAACTGCATCAGATCTTGCGCAAATTGGTGGACAACATGATCACATAAAGAAACAGTCCGCAACTTGTATGTAGATATTTTGTGTGACATTACATCGTCGAACAATGCTTCCGGAGTTGCTCGGTTCAACAAGTCCATCCAGTCAAACATATCATAACAGCAAGCTGACTATTATTTGGTGATGTATTCGAGCTCGCCCCAGCCGACACGATATTCCCCGAGTTAGAGCAGACGTTTGGCGTATTAAAATCTATGAGACCAAATCCCAATAAAGATGTTCTAGTAACACTTACGAAATCGGAATTCGCCAGACTTCTGATGGACAAGCTACCGAAACTGCAAATATTCTTGGCGTTCGCTGTTGCTCGTTTCATCGCCATTGAGCACACGAAGGACGTTTTAAATGAGCCTGTCAAGAGTTTGGTCGGAGGTTTTGACCAGCAGGTTGGGTCATCAAAGCATGCATCTCAAGAAAATTCCTGTATGTTTTATGTTTTAGTATTACATTTGCCTACATTATTAAAATATAAATAGTCCATTTAGTCCATTAATGCAGTGTTACCTGCGATGCGAGAGTAATAGAATAGATAAGGCTGTGTTAGTAAAAATGCATTCTAAAATCTTGGCCAGTGAGTGGCCTATATCAGTGGATGTATTCCAATACGGTCCATACGCTGATCAGGCATCATAAATCATACAGCAAACGCTACAACATTTAACCTCTCCTGCTTCGTTTGAGCTGAGAATAGGTATATTGATGGTCGATTTATGTTTACGATCTTTGGTCACCGCCCTGTCGCCAGGAGTCTTTGGTAGTCAGAGTCGGGCACAATTTCCGTGTTTGAACGTCTTCTAGCTAAGTACACGCCGCACAAACGAGATTCTTCTGTCGACCAAGATTTATTGCTTTCATTAGAATATGAATTACATCCACTCCGCTAAGGCCATCTTCCAACAATAAAGACCTCTCGGCCGAGATTTGCATCGCCTGTCGCCATTTGCCAAATTGTCACGACGATTAGCCAAGGGTGATGACTTGCTAAAGGGCGACAATTTGCTAAAGGCGCGAAATAATGATTTGCCAAAAGGCAAAAGGTCCATTTCCAAGTTCCAAAGTATCCTTTGCAATGCTAAACATACGAAATTTTTTTAGTAAAAGTGTCGCGACATCGCAAGCAAAGACCGTACGACATTACGAAAATTTTTCTGCTCCCGTTGTATATATTTATGTGTATATGGTAATTGCCTAGTGACTCCCTTGAAAAAATATCTATGGTATTAGCATATCCAGATGGCCACGGGACATCCCGAGATTCATGAGTGTGAGGGTTACACTCGCTAGGAATTTGATAATAAAAGGGTAGTTTACGTGCGGCGTGCAGCCTGAAATTGTTGGATCTAGGATGACGCGTTTGCTAAGGAATTCACAACGTGAAGCGTCTTAGAGCACCGAATCCTTGGATACTTCAGGGCCTTGCCAGGCCCCTTGCGCGTCGAGACTTAGATTTGGGACGCGTCAATTTTGAAGCACGTGCCCTTACAATTGGTCCCCTCCCCCCAGAACTGAGACTGTCTCCCTTGCCCAAGTCCACACTCTACACCCTGCTGTAACGACGAACTGCTGTAATCATTACCCTCCCCCTCCCCCCCACATTGACACAAGGCACCCTGCCGTGAACGCACCGCACTCCACGGCCTCTCTACACCCTGCTGTAGTAACGAACCGCAGAGATTTCTCCGTGAGAATTTCACAGTGGTTGTGTCTTCGCATCTTGGGAGGTCACCCGGGAAATATCTCGCTGTGGTTTGGCCTTGGGGTCATTCCGAAAACATTTCGTGGTAGCTAGAAGCCATTTGATTATTATCGTCATTCTGTATTTAATCGTCATTGGGTTGTAATTCCTGAACCTCTTAATGATGTTATTTCACGTAGTTATGTTCCCTGGATGAAGTTAAGAATGCGGAAGATTATTTCTGCACTTGATCGTCGTTCATCGCTGCTATGTGCTTAGTTGTTATTCGTCATCGTTCTGCACCTAGTTGTTGTTCATCGCCATTCTGCGGTTAACCGTCATCACCGTTGTTCTGTGCTTAGTCATCGGCACTGTTCTGCGCTTTGTCGTCGATCATTGTTCTGTGCTTTGTCGTCGTTCATTGTTCTGCGCTTAGTCGTCCATCGTCCGTCGTCGCCGTCATCACCGTTCTGGGCTTGCTCGTTCTGTACTTAGTCATCGCTCATTGCCATTCTGCTTAGCCGTCGTCATCGCTCTGCGCTTAATCATCGCCATCGTTCTGCGCTTAGTCGTCGCCGTTCACCATATTTCTGTAGTCTTTCATCGCCATTCAGTGCTAAGTCGTCGTTCATTGCCCTTCTGCGCTTAGTCGTCGTTCATTGCCCTTCTGCGCTTAGTCGTCGTTCATTGCCCACCTGTTAGTCGCGCTGCTCAGGGCTTAGTCGTTGTTTATCGCTGCTGGATTTAGTCATCGTTCATTGTAATTCTGCGCTTGTTCATCGCTCATTGTCTCTGCGCTTAGTCGTCCATCATCGTCGTTCTGCTCTTAGTCGTCGTCATCGTTCTGCGCCTAGTGGTTGTCACCGTTCTGCGCCTAGTCACGTCATCGTTCTGCACTTAGTCGTCATCATCGTTCCGCCCTTAGTCAACATCATCGTTCTGCGCTTAGTCGTCGCCATCGTTCGGCGCTTAGTCGTCATTGTTCATCATCTCTCTGGGCGGTAGGAAGAGCATGGTGTGCAGAATGAGGTGCAGACTAACATAAGCCCTGCTGCGCCTTGCATGGTCAAGCTGCTGGACAATAGCTAGCCTAGGTTAATGGAGGTGTAGTGCTCAGGGTGGGGGTGGGGGAGGGTTTTGGCCTATATAGTCTGGGTTCCCTTCCAAAAAAAATCCGCGGGACTTGAGTCCATTAAAAAAAAAAAAAAGATTGGCTAGGGTGTTGCTTTTGTCAGATAAAAGATCATCATTAACTTTTGTCTCCCCTTGTATTTATGATTACAACCTCTCTTCATTTATGCTAGATAGCTGACAGAATTCATTTTCCGTCTTTTCAAATTAAAAAATAATTATAGCTTCATTTTGCACAAAAAATAAACTTATGTAACTGACAAAATGGTTGCTAATAATTCAAATTTTAGTATATACTGTCAAAGTGCGCGGCGCCTGCGGTGACTCACTACTGAGTGAAGGGTATCGGGGGGGCTCTCTTTACAACACATATATACTCTTTACAAACACACACTGCTCCAGGGGGGACGGGATAGGATTGGGGGTGTCCTCGACCACCCCCCACCCTAACCCTATACCAAGCCCCCCTGTCGTAGCTTTTTTTTTAAAAAAAAATAATAATAACGAAGACAGCGTGCACGCGACATCCGCTCACGCGTCATCCGCTCACGAATGATCGGAGCAACATGGACGATTAAGGGAGGTCGAGCAAACATTGTCCGCTCACGGAGCAAGACAGGAGTTCATGCCACGAGCAACACAGGAGTTTATACCTATCACGACCAATACAGGAGTTCATGCCACTAGCAGCACATGCAACGGAGCAACACAGCAATGAAACAAATGTCACCTGACTCTTGCCTAGTATTATTTTGTAAAAATATGCTCTGTGAATAAAGTCAGGCTACAACCGGGGAAACCGCGAGTAGTGATGAATCTGAAGGGTGGTTTCGGTCTTTGGAAAAGAGTCGATCCCTTATCCTTAACCTTTAAAAAAAAAAAAAAAAAAAAAAAAGTTGACATTGGTAGTCAGGCGCATCCCCCTAGCTTGATCGGTTGATGATTTCTTTCGGAATGATTATCAGTGATGCTTTCCTGTTTGAACTTTTCATCCGCATCGGCAGATGATTGTACGATCGAAATTATGGAGACCATACCCTCTTTAAGTACGTGAATATGAAAGGTTCGAGTGTTCATATGTGCGACTAATGTATATACACGTTTGTTAAACGGGATTTTTTCTAAATTCGGCATTCCGCAACGCATACAGTGCATACGAGAACAGCGGCATGCTTTTAAAGATTTTTGGCAGTTGGTCAGCAAAACTGGCACGCGGTATTTTATTTTGCTTCAACCGACCACCCGTGACACACACTGGTATCACTGCAGATGCCAAACAAACACCATGCCTGTTGTGTCTGTTGTCGACCCACATGACATTCTATCAATTCACCATGCTGTGTAAATAGTCTTTTGCAACGCAAAGGAAAACAGCAGGAATCTGCGATGTGGTTTGAAACCATTATTGTTGTGCTGGACCAAGAAATCGTCTCTGTAGTATTACGATCTCCAAGTCCTAAAGAAAACTGAAGTGCACCCCCACACCCGGCATATTATTTTACAATGAAGATTCTAAATAAATTTCGGCTGACTCTCATACAATATGCTTAAAAAGAATAAATAAATAGGACTCCATACATGATTGCGAGCGGCATTTATACGGGAATCGAAAGGTATGCTATATCTATATCAGAAGTAAAACTTGAGGTAATGATTACAAAGGCTGAATGAAGTCACTGGCGAGCATGGCAAGACCTCTGCCGGACTCTACTGCATCCAGAGGAGGTAAGACAAGCCCAAGCTTCTATATACATCTTCCTCCATATACCTGATTGAATAATCCGGAATATATTCATCCGCCAAGAAACCGATGAACGACGTGAAATTGGTTACAACGTATACCTCTGGCCTGGTTAGCAATATCGATATCAATTGAAATCCGGTGGTATGCGAACAGCCGAGGAATACGTTCTGTGATAATACCACATTGCCTTTGCAGACAGTATAGATAGTCCATATTTAGGTACGATGAAGTTTGTCTATCAAGAGATATTGGTAAACGAATATCTCCCTGAGATGGCTTAATATCTATCATTCTTGTTCCGTTTCTTGGAAAATAAAAATCACGAACGCAACACCGACGTTGTTGCCAGCCTCCGAGGACAGAGCCGACAATTTCTACAATGGCCAAGGATCTCTGGCT
The DNA here is from genome assembly GCA_003990745.1 of Jimgerdemannia flammicorona. NCBI lineage: Eukaryota > Fungi > Mucoromycota > Endogonomycetes > Endogonales > Endogonaceae > Jimgerdemannia > Jimgerdemannia flammicorona. Next base: position 9,880 of record RBNI01002494.1, on the reverse strand, counting down.
ATTCGTCATTGATGACCAATGCCCACGTCCTTATCGACATTCAACGCCGTCGTTTCTTTCTCTTCGCTCCGTTTATTTGTTGGCCCAATGTTCCTTTGCTTGTATGACATCGAGAAATCTCAAATAACATGGTTCACACCCAATTATGATACGCCATACGGCCGACCCATGTGTAGTCGTGCCATCAGATAATTAGCTTTTGGAATAATAAATTAATATCCCTTGAACATTTTTGCACACTTTAGTTAACTTTTTAGTGAAATACCAAAGTACAATAAAATCCTTTTGCAAAAAGAATTGGCTCAATAAAAAATAATAAATAAAAACATCCGAAGGAGTTCATGACTTGGGAAATCCGATCCAAGAAAGGCCGTCAAGTATGGACTCAAAAGAGCGACGAGATTCCACAAGTCTTACTGTCTTGAGCATAAATACTATACGGAGTGTTCGTCGAGAATGTCGGGTGGGGGTTTTCTAACTTAAAGAAAAACATGTGATTGAAACATCATTCTAATATACTGAACGGGTCATGCGACAGCCCCATAAATAGCAAATAATTGTCAAAATAACACAATCGATCATTTTATGTGAGTACTTACATGCAAAAAAAAGTAAATATATGGATTCAGGATGTTTACCTGGATATTTACATGCAGAAAAACAAAGAAAGGCTACCTCTTCCCATGCCAGAATGGCTGCGGATTGCAACATATGCATATGATCACTCCAACGACCTTGCTCGCCCGGAGGATCCAAACACGTTGGCAAACAGGCGGAACCGAGATAAAGATAGTTCGACATAGCAAAACTGCTCGATGGACTGGAAAATCCGCGGGGCGACCTCGGGGCTGCTGTCGGTACCAGAGAGGTGGCGTAGGGCCTTGTCATTGAATGCCGACCGAGCGACATTGACGAACCGCAAGGAATTACAAGCGGCGATCACCTGGCAAGAGTACATATTCTTGCACCCTGCGACGACAAGACACCCAAGAGTGTCGGCGAGGACAATAAAATAGTGAAGGAGGGGTACGTTGGAGAGGCGCGTTGTTGAGCTGGAATACCTCGGGACACTGACCGGCGGCACAGGCGATTACAGGCCATGATACGTTCAGAACGTTGTTGGGTGTTTGAGCTAGAACAACCGAGACGCTGACCGGTGCGGGCGATCGAGCGTAGGATACAGTTCATAACATAATCAGAGCGTTGTTGGGTGTTGGATATACGATGGCAATAGTTCCTCGACTAATCCCGAGTACTCCGCGCCGTAGACCTCGGGCACATCCGTAAGGTCCAACCGCGTAAGGTTGGACCAGCTTTCTCCGGTAGCTGCCAAAGCCTACCACTGCACAAAGCTCGGCGATACCAGGCAGAAGCATTTGTTAGCGATCGAGCGTAAAAGGCAGTCCATGAAATGGTCGGAGCGTAGTTGGGTATTGGATATACGAAGGCAACAGAGATGCGAGAGTTCCTCGACGAGTTCCCAGTACTCGGTGCCGTAGACCTCGGGGATATCGGTAAGGTCCAACTATATCAAGTTGGACCAGCTTTTTGCGGCAGCCGCCAAAGCCTTACCGGTGCACTCCGTGCGGCAGTGGATGGAGGACTGGTGATACCAGGTCAGTTGCTCGATAACTTCGGAGCACTCGACTCCAGATATCGGCAACGTCCAAGTGGTTTAAACTCGGCCAGCTTTTCATAGCAGATGCCAACGCCTTTCCGTTGGCAGTGAATGGAGGGTTCGGTGATACCAGGCAGAAGCTGCAATACGGCCTGGAATTCGTCATTGTAAAGCCACACTGCCTCTTCGAGCTTCGCAAGGCCGATAGACTGATCCGTACATGTAGTTATGTAGCCTTCGATGATATGATACATACCATATAACTTTACGTGGCTCCCCCTAAGTCTTGCTCGGAGGTTCTTCCATGCTTCTCCGTTCTTTCATCTGACGGCCTTAATGTGCGGTTGAAAATCATTGTGGTTGCCAATGGTTGGTGACAAGAGATTCGGGGACGAGGAGTTATAAACAGGGAATTATGGCTTGGCTGGGATCGGTGCCAGCCAAAGGACATGGTCAACACGATCCAAACCAGAAACCGCGTCCAAAAGTGCAACAGCCAAGTCAAGATCCTACTACAGAGATGCGCCGTCCGCTTTCTCAAGTATATCATCTTGTCCTAACGGGCGGTTACTTTGTCGTAGCCTCAAGGACTGGGTTATTTCGATACATTCGTTCTTGCGCCCGCAGAAAAATTGGCGTGTGGATTTTGACCGTGGAATTGCCCTCCTTGCGCCGTCATATTCCTACAACGTAGAGCACCATGGCATCAGGAAAGTATTCGTTTTGCCGCCAGTCTATTGGCTTTTGCAGGACGCACGCGCCCGTCACTGGATAGATGGCATGCACGGTATTGACGGTAGGTAAAATAAAAAGGGGACATGAGAAAGCGAAGGAAGAAAGCAGGTTCGCTATCTCTCTCTCTCTTTCTATTATTGGTCACCTCTTCCACGCCCCATGAGAAAAAAAAAAAGGGGGACACTCAACATGTTCTAATACAACATTCCTTCCCTTAAACAGGTCATTATAGCGCTCCTCCTCCTGTGCTCCATTCCATGGAAATGAGAAAGTACGCTGATAGCCAGGGACTTGCCAAAACGGCGTGGCTGTTTGAAAAGTGGAAGTTTGTAAGATCCCAACACCGAAATGTATTATGTACAGTCGAAGTACGCCAACCCCGGATCAGCGCGAAGAATAATGGCGTACTTTGGCTTCTTCTGGGGACGAAGATTGTCGTCAACGTTGTCGTTGCCCGGACCACCGTCGCGTTTCTTTCCTCGCGGATATGGCGCAATATAAAGTGCGATTAAATGAGCCGATTTTGGCAGCTTTGCTCATAGTCAGTTTCGTCGGAATTGTCTCCTGCCGCCTTGCACGCCACACATGGGTAATGTGGCTATCGAGAGGTTTCTTTGGTGGCATATACGTTGCTGCTTTGTCGCAAAAGTCGCCTTTCCGAAAACGTTCGATAATCCCTTGTTAGCAACGAATGTTGTAAAGGCGATGGAGAAGATACCAGAGGTGCTCTGTTATTGCATCACCGGAATCCGAGTACACTGGCGGCTGATTTGAAAGTTCGATTATCCCTGCTTGTTCGTTGTTGGAAAACAAGGCGGCAAAAGAGATGCCCAAGTAATGCCGTTGCGTCGCCAAAATCCGAAAGCGCTGGAGGATGTTTTTTTGCCCGTTCCATAATCCTTCCTTGCTCGTTGTTAGAAAATGAAAACGAATGTTATAAAGGCGGTGGCGGAGATGTCCGAGTAGTGCTGTTGTTGCAATGAAACTAGCTTGTGCTATTTACATTGCAACAAAAGCTGCCTTTCAAAAAAAAACGTTCGATAGTACCTCCTTGTTCGTTGTTGGAAAATGAAAACTGTTGTGAATAAGTGGGAAAGAGCGAAGAAGAGCGCTGTTTATTATTCTAGATAGCGCGATGAAATCAGTGATGTAATCAAGGGTGACATAGTCACGTATAAGCCACATAAGCCACAAATTATTGAGTCAAGAGATAATATGTATGTAAGAATGTAAGAATGTAAGAATGTAAAAATGTAATAAACCAAATATACTTAAAATATAAGAAAATATAGTAAAAATAAAGGAATCTTAAAGAAATAGTATATTAAAGATATATTTATCTAATTAGGCAATCTATATATATATATAGTATGAAATTTATTTATATATTTAATACTCTGTCTTTTTCTCTTTATATTCAATTATCATTACTATATATTTCATTCTCATATATCTCTCTATTTATATATCTCTTATATATTGAGTTCTTTGAACTGATAAATATAAAACATTTAAGTCTGAAACATTCCTCATATATATATATATATATCTAAAATATATATATAATAATTTATATATAATAATTTTACTCATTTAATCTATTATAATCTATAACTTAGTATTTATAGTCTAGTATTTATAATCTGATATTTATAGATAGCTATTGATAGTAGATAGATTAGCAAAGAAATAAAATGGAGATTTAATGAAGAGATCTTAAATAGATATATAGCATAGCAAGATATATTTATCTCATCTCTCTCTGGTACCTCTCAGGTTATACAACTTTTGGAAAGCAACTACAACATTGTTTTTGGAGAAAAGAGACTAGCAACATGATGACCGACAGGCAATCTGAGGTGCATACTAGGCAGGGTAGCCTGAGTGCATTTGACTGGCAGCAAGTGAGGAGAGGCCCTGGCCTGGGGGGAGGTATGAGGGGGCTGCTGGTGGGTAGACAAGATAGGGAAGGAGGTGGTAGTGGAGGACAGGGATCTGGGAGAACAAGCTTTGCTGAGATGATGAAGGGAAGAAGGCAGATAATGGGGCTGGAGGATTGGTTGAGGAAAGGCAAGAAAATGGAGAAGGTGAGAGTATATGAGGGAGTAGCCCTTAGCAGAGGGGGCAGTAGGGCTGGAGGTGTAGTGGCTGGGGGGGGTGTGATGGCTGATAGAGACAGGACTGCTAATCTGGAAAAAAATCCAGATGTGACTGTAGATGGTGTGGCTGAGTAACTGGGGCCTGAGAGACAAGGAGATTTGGCAGATGGTATGATGGGCCTGGCGGTAGCACCATTACTCAAGAAATCAATCTTGGTATTCATGGTGACACTGTGCTTCTGGGGCCTAGCAGTGATGGTGAAAATAGTACTGGGGCTGATTGCTAAGCAGGTGGCTGGAGCAGCATCTGTAAAGTTTTTGAAGAGACTAGAGGGAGTGGAGGTGGGCTTTAAGGAGACTGAGTCTTTGGATGAAGTGTTGAAGGTTGGATTGATAGTTGGAGAGATGTATGTTCCAATGGCATAATGCCTGAAATGGAATCCCAGAGTGGTCCAATTGCTGGTGAAAGGAGTGCCCACAGTGATGGCGATAGAGACCAGAAAGAGAGTTGAGGAGGTCATGGCAGAGTATGGAGAGGTGGTGGATATTAGATTCAGGGTCTGGGAGGGGACCTTGCTCAGGACTGGAGATGTGGATGTGAGGATTCAGCTGGCAGGGAAGGAGGCCACTGGGAAGGCAAGTGACTGGCCTTCTGGGATAGTCTGGGGAGCAATTATATGCAAGGTGACAAGGGTGAAGGGGAGTGAGGAGGAGGAAGAGGACCTATTGGAAGCACTGGAAGAGTTGAGTTGTGCGGTAGAATGGCAGACAAAGGCTTGAAGGGCCTTTGAGAAGGCGACACACTTGGAGGTGGTGGATGGGAAGTAGATTCGAGTGAGCAAGAAGTAGTGGGAACGAGATCAGAGATGTAAGAGGCAGAGGAAACTGCTGGCGAAGATGAAGAGTGGGCCTCAGAAGGATGCAAGCAGGATGGTGGACATGGGGGGGGCCAAAGCAAGTATCTGGGCAGGCAAGGGAAGTGGGAGTGCTGGGAAGGAGACTGGCAAGAACAGGGAGGTGACTGGCAAGGACCTGTATGCAGATGGTATGCTGGAGGTTTGGGATGAGATATGAGAGGACTCCTCTACCCCTACTCTCCTTATCAGGCAGAACCCAGTTTTCCAAAGCAGGGTGGTGGAGGATGTACCAATGCAGGGGGCCCAGCGAGTGTAATTTGGAGTCCCAGAGGCAGCAAAAGGGGGACAAGTGGTGGCGGTTAGTGAGGAGGAACTAGTGGACATCCCAGAGGAGTGGGACAAGGCTGTGAGTGCTAGGGCTGACACCACAATGCTGGATGGTGGGAGGCCAGCGACCCCTGGAGGAAAGGAGGTGGGGAACCTACTTTGGATGTGCAGGATGATGAACAACCTGATGGCCGAGGAGCTGGAAGGGGTGGATTTGAGGGTAATAAGCGATGAGCATTGGGCAAGGATCCTGCAGGGGGAGGGGGTGGTGATGGCATTGAAGACAGAAATTCTTACAGTATATCTGGAGGAGGAGGGCTATGAGGTAGATAAGAAGCAGGAGGCAGAGATGGCAGAAGTTGCAGGAGAGAGGGCTGAATACTGCTGGACCAAGCATCATGGACTGCAGCTCTGGCAGAAAGCCTGTCTGGAGTACTGTGAGGAATTTGAGAAGAAGGCAGATGGGGAGATGATGAGCTGTTGGCTGGACTGGAGGCTCAGAGGGCTGAAGAGGAGGCAGTGACTGTGGAACATAATCTGAACTTGGCACAAGAGGTGATGAACATAGAGTAGTAGAGAAAGCTTGATAACATACTATTTTTTACTATGAATAGTACAACCAACATTTTTTCTTTGAATGTGAATGGGTTATGGGGTGCTTATCAATATAAGAACATTTTTACTTGGCTAAAGAGATTGGAGGCCGATCTCTTCCTCTTGCAGGATGTCCAGTGTGAGGATGAATTGGATAGACTAGAATGGATGAAGGAGTGGGGAGGTGTAGCAGTCTGGAAGGACAAGGTTGGGATTCTGGTGTGGAAAGGCAGAGGGGAGATAAGGGATGTGCAGAGTTGGGGGGATAGATTGGTCTGGGGAGAGTGGATATGCACCAGTTGGGAGCCAGTCATGGTGGACTCCTGTTACTGCCCTATGGTACAGGGTGAGCATGTGAATTGGGTGAAGGACCTATAGGAGAGTAGAATTCTTGTAGAGGTTGGGGTAGATATGCTCAGGGGGAACTTCAATATGGTCCAAGATGTGTTGAGGGATAGAACTGATGGAGGACGAGAGGCTGAGGGTCAGAGTGGAGGACTGGCAGCATGGGAGGAAGTGGAAAGACTGAGTGCTCTGGTGGATGTGGGTAGAGAATGTTGGGGGGATAGAAGGGAGTATATGTACTGAGCCGGGGGCCTGGGGATGAGGATTGATTGGATTCTGACAGCCAGCTGCTGGGGCTTAGATGTTTGGAAGTCACTGGAGGTGGAATGGTGTCCTTGGTCGGATCATTGGAGGCTTTTAGGGCAGGGATATTTTGGGGGGAGTGGGGATGGGCCTGGACATTGACATCTCAATTCCTCCTTACTTGATGATAAGATCCAGTAGGATGAGTGAGCTGAAGACATTTAACTGCAAGTGGAGTACTGGAGGCAGGAAGGTGTCCCAGTTGCTATTTGGTAGATGAGGATGAAGGAGATGGCCAGGACCTTCTGGAGTGAGGCTGGTAAGGAGGCTGGGAAACAGAGGAGACAGCAGGTGTGGTGGGCTTCTAGTAGACTGTCTAGACTCTTGGAGGACTGGGTAAGACTGGTGACATTGGAGGGAGAGGAGGACTGGAGATTGATGAGGGTAAGAATGGAGGTGGTTGAACTACAACAGGTGCTGTGGAATGAGGAAGAGGCAAGGGTCCAGGGTTTGGTGGTGCAGCTTCATTGGCAGGGGTTGGAGGAAGGAGAGTGGCCCTCAAAGTTTCTCACAAGGGCCCTTCAGGTGAGAAGAGTGCAACAAAGGTGGGAGGGGGTGCTTGATGCTGATGGTATATTGGTACATGGTATATAGGATATTCTTGGATCATTAAAGGAGCATTGGAGTAGATTGTGGAGTAAGGAGGAGGGTGGGGCAGATACTGAGGACATTGACCGAGCATTGGAGGATTGGCACCCTATACAAGCAGATGGGCTGGGTGACTTAGTATTGCTAGTGCAAGAGGAGGAGATCTGCCAGGTTCTTGCCGTGACAACCTTGGGTACGGTATCTGGGGAGGATGGTCTGCCCTGGGACTTCTGGAAAAAGATGGTGGGAGTCCCAGGAGTACTGGGAGAGATGATGGTACTGTATGATTGGATTCTACTATCTGTCAGTATATAGGTCAGTTCTGCCCAGACTTTGGTGGAAGCAGCAGGTTGGTATCTGGGAGGAGGCCCTGCAGAGTTGGGGGGTTGCCAATTGTCTCTGGCAGGATGCGTTTTAATTCTGAACATATATTGGCTACCGAAGTTGTGGTATCTGGCTTATCATCTGGACTTCCCAGCTTAGGTGGTGAAGCAATTGATGAAGCTGGCCAAGGGGTGGATCTGGGCTGGAAGGCAGAGTCAGATCAGCTGGGAGGTCTTGTTCTTACTGGTAGCAAGTGGGGGACTTGGGCTGGTGGACTTTCCTAAGAGGCTGCACTGCTTGAGAGCATGGTGGCTGAAAAGAGTGGTAGAGTTAAGAGGGAGTAATTGGGTCCCCCTACTGCAGAAAGTCTGGGAGATGAGGTCCTCTCCAAGGTGTTCGACTGGTGATCTCCTAGCACTTGTGGGCCTTCAGAATACTGAACAATTGCTTTTTTTATTTTTATAATTAATTCAATAATATTCTTTATATTACTAATATTTTACCTGAAGCTTTTGACAAAGATTATTATATTCTTTTTTATAAACATTCATAATATTATTATGAATAGTATTAGCACTTGGAGTATGTAAATTAGGCTTGATAAGACCAAAGAGACTTTGTAAAGAAGTACTCTCAATTGTCCATATTGCCTGTATTGCCCATGTTGCCTGTCCATATTGCCTGTGTTGCCCATGTTGCCTGCCCATGTTGCCCGTGTTGCCTGTGTTGCCTGTTTTGCCTGTTTTGCCCATTTTGCCTGTCTTGTCCATGTCATCTGTCTTGCCATCTGCCCATCTTGCCCATGTCACTCATCTTGCCATCTTGCCATCTTGCCATCTTGCCTGTCTTGCCCATCTTGCCTGTCTTGCCCATCTTACCTATCTTGCCTGTCTTGCCCATGTTGCCCATCTTATCATCTTGCCATCTTGTCCATCTTGCCCATCTTGCCCATCTTGCCCATCTTGCCCATCTTGCCCACCTGTATTGCCTGTGTTGCCCATGTTGCCTGCCCATATTGTCCATATTGCCTGTGTTGCCTGCCCATATTGCCTGTGTTGCTTATGTTGCCCATTTTGCCCATTTTGCCCACATCGCCTGTTTTGCCATCTGCCCATCTTGCCCATGTCACCCATCTTGCTGTCTTGCCGTCTTGCCCATCTTGCCCACCCATATTGCCCATGTTGCCCGTGTTACCTGTGTTGCCCCTGTCTGTGTGGCTTAGCTTGCTCTGAGTGGTTTGATACTGAACAATTGTGATACAAAGGCTTCTGGTGGAGAGTGGCAGAGGGGGTATGCCACATTGGAATTAGGTGGCAGGGAAATGAAAGGAAGACAGCTTGGGACCCAGTGATATGGAGATGGGACCAAGTATTACTGGGTAGTATTCCCTTAATTGAGTTTGACATTGGTGATGGGATTGAGTGCCAATGGGGACTGGGCCAGGACCTGTGGCCTAGCAGTTGGCAAGGAGTAGGAATCGGTGAGGAGTGGGACTAGTATAGCATTTGGGCCTGGAGTGCCGAGGTGAGGAGGTGGCTACCGCTGAAGTACTGGGTGGTCTGGTGGTGTATGCTGAGGTGGAATGTCATGCTCAACTTCTGCTCAGGTCACCTTATTGAGGGAGGTTGCTTTGACTGTGAAGAGTGCTATAATGTAGGGCAGGAAGGGGGATATGTACAGATGCCTGAACATTGGCTAGGAGAGTGTAAGGTACTTAGTACCTTTTGGCAGAACATTGTGGATCATTTGGGGGTAGTGTGTAGGGGAGCTGGTATGCAGGGGCGATGGGAGGATTTAAGGGATAGATTGGAGGGGGGGTGGGGAAGGAATGGCTGACATTAGGCTGGGCTTTGGCCATTTGGGTGGGGCTGGCCAGTCACTGGTTGTTTGTTTTTGAGGATAGAAGGACACTTGGCTCAGAGATCAGGCGGCTGAGGTGGTGTAGCCTTATAGAAGATACCTTGACAGGCTGGTGGCTTGGTTGGGGGTTGCAGGGGGGTCAAAGGTGTAGCTTGGTAAAGAAAATCTGTAGGCAGAGTGGGGGGAGGGTTAGAGTTACAGGTGAGAAAGTAGTCTGTATTCATGTAGGT